>JAFVLL020043931.1:0-19221 GCA_021397915.2 Tor tambroides | reverse complement strand
GGTAATGCCTGCCTCCCCCGCTTCCCTAAACTCTCATTTGGCATTTGCTGCAAAGCTAAGTGCCTTTCTTTCATTCCCACCTCCTTTTTATTCCCTCTGCACTCTCTGTGGTCTAGAGCTAAGCTGTGCTGCACTGAGTCAAGCTAGAGGCCGGGGGCCGGGGCTTACCGAGGGCTGGGTTGCCTAATCCACCGAAGGCACTGCTTGAAAGGTTGCTGAGGCCGCCAAAGGTACTGGAGCGACTGAATGGATCTGCAAAATGCCAAACAGGGATTAGCGACGCGGGGCCGGAGGTGCCCGACCATTCCAACCGGCTTTTCTCTTACAAGCAAGCTTTGTTTTTGCGTCACTGTTACTGCTGCTATTCTAACTCCCTAAGGGTTGTTTATTTCTCCCAGTAAGACTGTTGGAGAGCGTTCACTGACTGCGGATTAGGCAGCAAGAGGTGCTGGCATGAAGAGCAAAACCTGATTGGGGTGCGATAGCCAGGGACATTTTGAAATGTCCGATGGGAAAAATGATTAAATGACAGCAAGCAAAACAGCTCATGTTTCTCCTATCTCCTCTAGAGGATTCTGTCATTATTCCATCTACTTGCCCCAGAAAACATTAAGCTATGTGCTAATACGTACCTTGCAATGGGTGAAGGAGCCCAAATCATTCATACAGTTGCGTTTATAATTAAATTAAATACAAACCAACAACCTCCAGCCCACATAAGTAAAAAACACAATTCAGTGTTTTCTATGTGAAACGTGAATTTAAACTCCTGAATCCAGGAATAGATTTATGACTAATCCACAGTGTACTTAAGTAAGCAAGCAGTCATTTAGCACATGCTTTTATCCAAAGCAACTTACAATATACTAATTAACAATCCCTCTGGAGCAACCTGGAGTTAAGTGCTTTGCTCAAGGGCACAACGTGCTAAGTTCTTGACTGAGAAAGCTTTGATTACCAGTCCTGATCTTTCACCACTAGGCAGCACCACACCCAATTCTGCATTTGACCCATTTTCTCTCCATTTATTTTGGCCCCCAGCTGTTTATGAAATCAAATTGGACTGACTTGAAATCTCACTGTGTGAAATCAGCATTCAGTTCCACACTCAAATAACACATCTGATAGAAACTGTGGGGGAACACTATCTAAAGCCAGTAAAAAGGATAGATAGTAAAATACTACTTTTACTATGTTTTGTTGTGTGTAGTAGTTTTAGTCACAAAGTTCTCTATAAGACAATCTTGGATTGTTTTGGATGAAATAAAAACACCGTGGTCACTTTACACTGCAAAGCATGTTCTTAACTTTGCCTTGTTTTCCAATTTATCGATTTAATTAATATCATATCTTGAATATAAGTGTAAGTGTTCACTGTTTATGCTTTTTTACACACCTCCCAGTTCAACAAAAAATTGTTACATTCAATATAAAATATCAAGCCTTAGTATCTGAAGTAATTTTGCTCATCAAGTAAGTTTATCTGTTTTTGTTGACATATTTTTACAAATTCCAACATGACAAAATTACTACTTTAGAATAACTTGCCAATATAATATTCAAGACGATTTGTTTCCAAATCATTTACTAATTATTATATTGTGGAATACATTTTGAAAGTTGAGCTAAGGTAAAACTTATAATATCTGAAGTGTCTCTCCAAAGGGGAGCCTTGTGGTACATTTACACAACAACAATATACTAAAATCAGAAATGTTTGCATTTTTTTTATTATTATGCATACCAGGCCAGTAGTTGGCGATGTCACTTTGTAAAGAAACACTATAAGCCTGCACACATACCTATAGAATGAACACGTAACATACATGATACTTTTCACAAATTTACGTTTTTGTAGTTTACGAGGAGTAAACTCTATATAATGGTATTGTTTTCAAAAACTTGCACTTTAAAACCTGCTTACAAAAGTTTGTTTTCAGGCACCCAAACACTGTTGGCGTGTAAATTAATTGGCAGATCACATAAAAAGTTTTCCTTATTTAGTTGAAAACAGTGTTGTGTAAATGTCCCCTTACAAGAGATACTTGACAAACAAAAACAAGGCTATGAGAGATAGAAGAATAGTATTTTTTTAATGCATCATTATCTTCGATTCTGCACTAAGTCATGTCTGATTTTTTTGCAGTTTGGGAAATTTGTGGGAAGACATGCTTTTATTGCTGAATGATCATCACCGAGGTGCAGCATTACAACAATATGGAACAGATTGTCTTCGCCTTATGTTTGCATCGAATAAAAGAGGGTCTTGACTTCAATTTGAAGTACAAAAGGAAAGACAGGAACTATTTAAAATGGTGGTTTACTTACACTTACCTGCCAAATGGCTGGGAGGCAGGAAGCCAGCGTGGTGAGGAGACGGTCCATAGGGTGAAGCAGCTGGATGTCCCGATCCTATCGAATACAGCGGGAAAAATCATCAGTCAAACTGACTGCAGACAAAGTTAGCCAAACCATTCAAATATTCACCAAAACAGCACCAGATGTAGTCTCTATATACACAGAGACAAGTGATGTCTTGGGTAATGATCAGTCTTGTTAGAATAAATACTTTCTCCTATTCCAGTTTAATATGCAGAGACAACTAGAAGTTAGCCTGGCTCAACCAATGGCGTGCGCTTGGGGCGGGACTATCAGTAATAAGCTGTTAGAGCAGTTTGGCCGGACAATAAAAAGGACAGTGATGTCTTAGATTGAGTGTTCAGGTTGCATTTGAAAGGGTCAACTGTCTGTTCAGCCTGAACTGTGTGTCATTTGTTACTGTGTATCATTAATGAAGAAACCAATTACAAGCTCCTTCATGACACCACGCTGCATAATTACAATCTAAAGGGCAGACACGCTCGTGTTGCCCTTCAACAAAGAGCTACCAGTCAATTATATCAGGTAAAAGCATTTATATTCATGCCTGTGGCCCCAGTGCTGAGCCAAGACAACGTTCAAAATAACAACAGGCAAATTAGTGAGCAAGGAGCATGAGAGAAAGAAAGACATACAAATCCATTTTTATTATACTGATGCCATGCCAATAAAGAGACTGCAGTATAATTTACAAGATAAGACATAAATAATCTATGAGAGCAGTATCTTGATTGGATTATAAATATAGTTTATAAGTGAAATGAAAATCAATTATATTTAAGTGGAATTCATTAAGGCGGTCAGGTCTAGCATCAGGCTTTCCCGACACAGCAGGAAAGGGAATTATTTCCAGGAATGGTTGTGCAACTTTTCATCTAACACTGTTATTTTTTCAGCTTAAGAATTTAAAGTCAATATAACAAGTCGTTTGTTATCCATTTTACAGGACATTCAATGAGAAAAACCTTGTAGGGCAGGATTTGATTTTTACACAATTTTTTCCTTTGGAATAACCAAACAGAGCACAATATAACCAGGAATGTGCGTTATTATTAAATAGGAGTTTTCTTCACATACCTGTTGATGAAAAGAGGGGTCTGGCCAGATCATGAGGGTAGGGGAACCCAGGGAACACGCCTGGAGCTGGAGGACGGCTGAACAAATCAAGTTTTCCATTCATATCCAGTTTATGTGGGTCCAAGTGCATCTGCTTTTGTGAGACAAAATCATTTTAAGGATGTATAATAGAACAGAATAGAATATATGACTGGAGTGGGTGTACAAAATTGAAAAAAGTACTATTTTTTTGTGTAAATGTTCTTAATGAGGGAAAATTACTGAGATGGTCTTTAATGCATGAATCATTACAAAGCATACTTGTGTATTCTTGTACTTCCCTCACACTAAAGGCTACACTATATTAAAGAAGAGAGACAAGCAGAAGTCTTTTCTGCACTTTTTCATGGCTTCCGAGAACTTACTTTCATCTTCTGCTGATGATGGTAGATCTGCCAGGCGATTTGAACATGCACTGCACACCATTTACCTGGCTTCTGACATGAGCACAGAGGACATTTCAAAGCATTAGCACAAAGGCGGTGGCATTTACGGTGGAAAATGTAGGGATTTGAAAGAGAATGAAAATATGACGCTTACTCTTACTGAGGTCCTAAAAGGATCTGTTATCTGTAAGGAGCCGAGGAAGAAATAGAGAAAAGGACACAGACAGATATGTTTTGTAATAAAGTTCAGGTTCATGAAATGCTAAAAACATCACAATCCTGATTTGATATTAATGGCCAATCTCTTAAGTGGATCTCCAGACTGTGCGGCTTACCCTCGGGTCCTTCTGAAGGAGAGTGTGCGGGACCGTTCCTGCTCGTGCTGCAACATCAATAGGGTTTGAGGCCTGGAGAGAAAATTAAGACCATTTTAGATAAAGCTAATGGAACGCAGCACAACACTGAAGTCTGTTTATTTACTATTTTCAACCGTGCATTGTTTAGAGATATTGCACTGCATTTTTAGCTTCTTGGTGTGATGACTAAAGTCCTGCATTTTTAACTGATGATCCTGTATGTGTCTGTATGTGTTAACTTTGCTGACGTCTACAGTACGTATATGCCAGCGTAAAACCTTTGGCAGAAGCAATTAGCAAATCAGGGGTTATTACTATGACATAACTAAAGCCTATTGGTTATTTAACCAGAACATAATAAGCCCATTGATATGCTCTGTCCAAACATCCTGTTTCAAAAGGAACCACATTAGGTCTGGGAAAAAAAATCATGTGATTCATCATGGGTGTAGCCTAAAGCTTAAAACTTCACTTCAATCCCAAGTTTCATGGATGCCATAGTCATTTATACTCATAAACTTCATACTCGTTGGAAACTTCAGACTGGCTCTACTTTTGACTGGTAGCTAACACAACATTGAGAGTTATTTGAGAAGTGCCAGGTGTAAAACCATTACACACCAAGTGAGTGAAAGCCATATAACACACACTGCAAAGTAACACACACTAACCACCCTGCTCAAGACCACAGTCTAAAGTTAACACAAAAGCCTCCAGCAGGTTATTGAGCCTGAGCCTCTTTGCATAATCCATTAGCGGAGAAAGTGGCAGTGGTAGATTTCTCTGTCTGTCTGCAGTATAAATGCAGCTGTGCAGGATTTGAGAGCACCCTGAATACTAATGGTAAGGTGACGCTGGGCTCTCAATCAGCTGCATTTCTGCAGTAGACAGAGAATGGACTGACCCCGTTCTTTTTTGTTTTTGCCCTTTTATTTGGATTAAAAAAAAAGGGGGGGGGGGATGGGATTGAGACATGACCCATCCCAGATTTCACTCTATCTCTGTCAGATGAGCATCCAAGGCTTAACATGCCTGGAGAACATGTGCTAACCACTAAACCATGGCTGTGACCTGGCAGGGTGTCTGCAGGACTTTTTAAGACCTGCACAAATGAAATAAATACCATATGAGTGGGGTAGGGGAATGTCTATGGTAACATATTAAACAGTAAAATGACTGTAAAATGCATAATTTACAGTTCAGATACAGGTTTTCACAAAAACAAAAACTTCAAAAAAAAGTTAAACTTCACATTTCAGCCTTTAAACCATTTTTAATAGAATGATGAGTCAAACGCATCAATTATTATATTAATTTAAACAATTATCAATCATTATATTAATTAAATAACACATTAATATATTTACTGTTTTAATTGTTTAGATTTGTATGATGCATGATCTTCTTGCCGATCCACCGGTTCACATTTACCACTCTGCATGTTTGCAGCATAAAAACATGGGTTGATTTTCGCATGGTCTGAACAAAAACACCACATTTACTCATCACACTAAGCCAAATCGCAATTCTTGTCTTTCCATCCCCAAATTTAAGACCTCTTGAAATTATAATTAAGACTTTCTTGTACCATTTAAAGACTTTTTATGGTCTTAAATTTGAAACAACTAAATTGAAGACTTTTTAAGGAACCACAGAAACCCTGCCTGGACCTGTTCTAAGCAACCAAACAAAAAAATTTAGTTTTTTATAGAGATATACCAAAATGTAATTTAAAATGCTAATCTTAAACAGCAACATTTATTTTGTGTACACATGATGCTAGAGAAGCAACATGTACAAATTGTTCACCTGAAATACAAGTTTATCACTTATGAAAACGACCAATTCCCCAATTACTCAAATTTGATTAACTTTATTTTTGGTTTTTGTCTAAAAAAAACCAAAAAACTTTCAGTTTCAGTAAAAAAAAAACAAAAAAAACAAAAAAAACAAACAAACACATTTCTGTGCATCACTAGTCCTGTCCATGCTCGAGATGAAATTTAACTTCCATTCTCAAAAGTTTTATGGGCCTATTTTTTAAAATACTTTTTGACTTACTAATCTTGGCCATATCAGGGTCTGCTAGTGGGAAATTTGAAATGCCCAAATTTGAAATTTTTCATTCTGCTCAAGTCAAAACAATTCTTTCTACATTCCTACATGACGTGAATGCATAGTTGAGGTCTAACCTTTGGCTGGAAGGCTCCTTGCAGTGAACTGAAGGGCCCTGAATGTGGAAGCAATGGAGGCATGCCTGGCATTGTTGGTGGATAGGAGGGAAAGAACTGCAGAAAAAAAACAAAAACAAAGTAAATGTAAAGTTTACAAAACTCTTTGGCGTTTGTCATCTCTTTTTTTTTATCCTTTTTTGAAAACAACATGCAACGTGCAAAAAGTTCACAAATATGTCTCAAAAAGTCTACGTGACCTGCTTCATCTTTAGTCAAAGCAAGGTTATGCAGTCAAAACAAGCTGACACTTACATTTGAATGTCTCAAGAAAGGATTGTCCAGCTTTGGGGCGTACTTGTCGAACTATAAAGAGAGAGGGAGAGAAAAAGAGAGAAAGAGAGTGCAAATTAAAAACATATCAACAAAATCAAAGGCATCTGTAACCAAAAACATGAGAGAGCTCTACTGCAGTGTGCTTACACAGTCAAATAAAAAGCAGATGAAGCTCAAATAAATTACACCCTTTTAATAAAACAATTACACAGTAAAACAGCCATTCAATGTCACATGAAAGAAAACCACTGTAGCCGCAGCTGGCACAGGCTTCACAGAGCAGACCCAGAGTGTGGGAATACGCTCCCAAAAGAGTCAAACCAGATCGCTAAACAAATGAAGGCACCCTTCACTTCCAATTAAACAGACGTGAGCCATTTATTACGTGGCAGTGTCCTTTACGGTTAAGAAAAATATACAGAACAGTAACTCTTTCAAGGCAAGCTCTAGTTTTGAAAATCTAACAGTAAATTTAGCAGCGTAACTGTAGGATAAACAATCACAATTAGCATGATGATGTTGTGAGATTCTGTATTTGTTGAGTCAGGACTCATAAAGAAGCGGGAAGGGGTGAAATGGTTCATTTTCATTCATACAAATATGATGGAATCATTTCTGTAATCTTCATTCGAATTTTGCATTTTTTTAAATCACTGTAATAAAACAAATGCATCCATAAATGTTTTAAAAAAACAACAACCCATAAACCAATTTAAATATTTTTAAACTTTACATTTTTTTTGCAACATTCTACTATCAAAGTTAATAAATCCAGTATCTTTGTCACCTTAATTCCACTGGCTTGAGTTTTTATCACTCAACCGAACACTGTAAATTCAGCGCTGCTTTTAAAACAAAGTAATTGCTACTGAGTTCAAGCCATTCATTTCTTTTACATAAACATTGAAATCCTTTACAAGCCCCCTTATATAGTGTTGTTTCTACAGAAGCTTGTCGTCTTATGTCTCAGGTGATGGTAATAAAAGTGGATAAACTCTTAGGCAACACTGTGTGTGTGTTACTTTGAAAAGCAGCAGTGCTTGAACCACAGCCCACTTATGGTACAGACTTTATACTCCAACAGATCAGCAAGCATAAGCTGCTTTTATCCTGTGTCGTATGAATGTGTGGTGATAATTAGCCTAAATCAAATACATGAGGTTGCCCTGGCTGAGAAAATCGCTGATCTGGCTTCCCTGTGTGTTGCATTTCTGTGATCCTTCTGAGGGCCGCACGCCTGCTTTATGGTTAACACTTGCTGAGTAAATACAGCAAAGGTTTATAGTAGCTCATAAAAAACAGTGCTTCATCATTCACAGCCCCTGTCAGAGCTTTATAACAAACAGCTTTGGCAAATCAAGGTTCAATATTACATCTGTAAACAATTAAATCTTTATATAAGAAAAGCTAGGAGGAAGGGAAAAAAGAAAACAAGACAGACATTATATGAAGTGTTATGTCAACATGAAACGGAATTCGCTACCCACATAACAGAGTAACAAAAGGTAGTTTTCCTTTATCAGGAAAGGATGTGTGTGTGTGTGTGTTTTGGAATAACAAACCAATGAATTATGCACAATAAGACCAGAAACATGTATAAAGGAAGCAAACTGGGTTATTTCTGCTTTCATGTTGACTTTAAAAATGACTTTTATACTGTTTTTTTTTTTAATTGACCCCAGTAGACAACAACACTGCTTCTTATGCAAAAGCTCTTAAAACAAGCTTTAGAAATCAAGCATCAGTATATTTGTCAGTAGAAAACATCACACTTAAATCACATGGTGTTGAAAGAAATTCAACAATAACTGTTGAGCATTTGTATCTCATAAAACATTTGGTGAAGGTGTGGTGGTGTGTTTGTGATTCAGCAACAGAGATAAGATGCATAACCAACAGTTTCATCGCTATTTCGGTCTTTTGGTTTCTGATGACGAAACAGTTCTGTAACCCACAAAAGAATCCAGACAGCGAGCTACAAAACATATGGCATGTTTTAAGATAGATTTCAATCTTTGGAGATGGTAATCTATGATTTAAAAATGCTTGACTTTTCATCTAGCACTCTGACATAATATCTTTCGGATTGGTTGACAGCGGCGATAGTATGCAGATAAGACCTTCTTGTTCCTGTCTGAATACGTTTCAGAGATCTGAATGCATTTCATATGGCTAGCTGACTTTGAGGAGCTGAATTTATCTGATTACAGGCTGCCAAAGTTTGCCTCTAATAGCCGCTTTGCACACGGAAGCAATTACGCTTTATCAAAACAAGCCCGTTGACGTCATGGCTTTCATCTGCGGTGAGGTCATTATGTTTCGACCGCAAGCTTTGAATGTGTCACACAGAATGAGTTCTGTCTGTACCTCAGTCACGCCATAAGTCTCTGTCTGCCTCCTGTTTTTCTCAAACAGCCCCCAGCACTCAGAAACATCACCATTCTGCTCATATGAAAGCAATAAAACATCTCTGGCTCGCACTATGAGTACAATGAGTATGGCATGTCAACATGGCAGCAAAAAGGGTTTTTATTAGGGGAAGAGCTACAATATTTGTGGTTGTCATGGGACAATAGTTTATCTTGTTAGGATGATGGGTATCGGTTATGTCACTGAGATGGTGCTATAAAACTGTTTCAGCCCCATGGCCTCTGTTTAAGATCTGGCCTGGTTTAAGATGAGCCTCAAGTCTCTGTAGTGGGTTGTAAACACTATTACTTATTATACAACAGTTAGTTCCGGTGCTCTATTATCACCACTCTGCATCATATTTGTGAATGAAATCTATTACTTGTTCCTTACTAATTTTGGGATGCTGATTCCAAAAATAGAGCCTGTTCTGCTCTAGCACGTCATGCTTTCTCACAAAATATGATGTGCATTTCATGACAGCTATTTGTCTTGTACGTCTTGTATTATCCCTTAATCACCAGAAAAACTGCCACAAAGACATGATTCCTGTCTTCCTCTGAACCAGATTACAAATATTTGTTCACTTGTCAGCCGATTTTTACCTGTATGAATGATTCCCAAGACATTATGCTACGCCTAATCTTTTATGTCTAATTTCAAGGTTAGAATTACGGGCAGTGACAGGAAAAAAAAAATAAAAAATTTACTTTGAACTTGTTTATGTAAAGTTCTTTGCCATTAAATGGAGTATATGAACATATTTTTGGAGTACATGAAGATATTTTAAGTTAAATGTTAAATTCTGAATACTTCTGTCTTTAAAACCAAAAAATTGCCATTTGACTGTGCATTAAAGCTTTTAAAAATCTTAATTCTTTAAAAAAAAAAAAAAACTATGTGATGGATTTTTTTTTCTATTTTTGAACCCAGCATCATCAATTTATGTAATATTAATATTTATTAATAATAATAATATTATGATGTGACTGAATGAGTGCCATTTCTGTTTGTATTCATGGGTTTCCAAATGGGCTGCCAGTCTGTGCGTTGCTCTGTTACATGCAACTGTTTTGGCTTTTCTTGAAACTATTTTTGACAAAGTAGATGAAATAACTGGCCATACTGTGTCTAAAATATAAGTCACTCGTGCCGTTAGTCTGAATATCGGCACAACCGTGATGCGGCCGTGCTTATATTCAGTACGACAACACGACTGGGGGTGTCATTTGCTGGAAAAATAGGACGGCCGCATAGAAGGGGCTTGTTTTTAATAGGTGGGAGTATTTTAGGGGGAATAGGGAGGTAGGAAGGGAGTAAAATCTATCTGTTTTTACTTATCCTCACATTTCTGGCTGGGGTACGCACCATGGGAGGTGCAGTGGGCGGCCCAATGATGGCTGCCGGGGGCAGACTGGCAGGGAAGGGCGTGAAGGTGTGCTGATGCGTGTGTTGGTGCTGGTGCATATGCTGATGTTGGTGAAACTCGGCCCGGAGGAGCGACACAGGGGCCAACGGCGACCCTGTGGCCCCCGGCGCCGACCCCCGACCTCGCTCCGAGCTCTGAACCAGGAAGCGGTTGTTCAGCTCCTGCCGCAGAAGATCATGCTCTGCAAGAAAGGAGAGCGAAGGGGAAAAAGGAGGGAAAGGGGGGAGATGGGGAAGACACGGGAGGGAAAAGAAAAAAAAAGGCACGGGCGGCCAGTGAGTTTTCACAACAGCGGTAGGAAGAAGCGAAAGAGGGTAGTCACCTGGCTTTCTCTGTTTCTCCAATTCAAGGTGTGAGGGTTTTCTACGTGAGGACTCATTGGTGGAGGTAAGAGAGTTGCCTGTGACAATGTGCCAATCAGAATCCCCGAATGAGGCTGGCAATACATGATTGGTTGGTTGAAAGATATCAACAGGCTGGTATCTAAAGACAAGAGAGAACCAAGAGTCACCTCAGCAGAAAACACACACACACTTGACCCGACAAACACAAACTCTTACACGGCCTTAAAGGGATCGTTCACCCCAAAATGAAAATCACCCTCATTTTGTTCCAAACCTGAATGACTTGCTTTCTTCCGCGGAACGCAATCAAAAATATTTTCAACACACTGACTTATATTGCATTGATAAATGATAATAATGATGACAATAAAAGAAGAAACAAATACATGCAGGTCTGCATACAAGATTTTCATTTTTGGGCAAACTCTCCCTTTAAGACCTTTCTTAAAATTTACGAAACTCTTTAAGCAATTGTTTGATGCTTTTAAAAGACATTGATGTATTCTTTTAGTTTAGAGTTTAAATTAACATTGTTATGTGATCAAAAACAGTACTTTTGGCACTACTGCAATGACTTGAGCCATGTGTTTACTAAAGGTTTACACTCTAGAGTTTAGCTGCATGTATAAACATGCTATTTTTTTTTTTTTATAAATATCTTTTTATTCTTTACTTGCTTCGATTTAGATCAGCTCTAAAATGCATGGAACTGGCATTTAAAAGCCAATAATTAACAAAAGAATACACTTACCGCATAAAGAAAGGCTGAGATGAAGGGGACAGGTATAATTTTTATCTCACATTTTGCATTTAGACTAAATTGTATCAAAAGCTGATATAACTGTCAAAGGTAAAATAACAGCCAATAAAACAGGAGATTACTGCTGAAGTGCCCTTCCGAGGCACAGGATCCAGATATTAGAAATGAACAGTATAGCTGACATCCTTTTTATTACAGGCATCATATACAGTGGAAAAACGGGCCAACAGGATATAAGTCACATATTTCATATGCTGACCTCTGATGCGTGCCCCATTTCGCCTCACTCTTGAAACATCTTGAAAAGAATGCAATTTAAGAGCAATGCTGTTGTTAATGAATACCTGGTCCATAAAGCTGTCTTTAACATGGATTATTTGTCAACAAACAGAGCATTTCGTGTTTTAAAACCAAGCAATTTAAAGCATAGGAACAGTAGGAAAGGTCCCTACGTTTGTGGGAACCAAGTTTGTTTTTGAGACTAGCACTACAATATGCTAATTTAAAACAGGATGAATTTTGATGAATAAACAATGTATATAATTGTGGACTATCATTCTCTCATTTCTATCACACACTCATTTCTTAGGTCTAAGTTAAAAATGTATACCCTTAGTGAACTTTACACTAGAGAAAGCTGCAAAGAGACATTTGAGGGACAAAAACTGGGTATAAGCTGGGTAATAAACCGGACTCTCCATTCTTCCCTGTTAAAAAAACAGCATATGCTGGTTAGGTATGTTTTGAAGCATGGCTGCTGGTTTAAGCTGGTCCTTAGCTGGTCATGTGCTGGTCCTAAGCAACTAGCCCCTGCTCAGGACCAGCTCAAACCAGCAGCCATGCTTCAAAACATACCTATCCAACATATGCTGTTTTTTCAACAGGTTTATTGGTCAATGAAAGTTAATGTCCAAGTGCAAGTGAAGATTTTTTCAACTTTCACACCTTCGCTTCTGCAAACATTTGAATTTTTCCTGTGCATCCTTGCAAGGCACCATCTTAATTGAAATCAGTGAATTTGCAGTCGTCTCTGGTGCAGCGCAAACTCTACTGTGTACGCACCCTAATGCAAATTATATATTTTAATCAGTTCATCACACTGCAGAACTGAAGAAACCTATTGTCCGAAATATTCTCAAATCTCATACTAACTATGCCATAAACAGTGTAAATCTCAATGAAGGGTTTCTTACCTGGATAGGGTGGTCCGGCAGGGTGTCCTGGCACCACCAGGCTGTTGGTCGGTAAGGTGGGCGGAGGAGGCAGTGTAGCAGGGGTGGCGAACATGGCCGGATGGCTGGAGAGGTGAGAGGGCGAATGAAGGGAGTAGTGGGAGGAGGGCAGACCGGCTATGGAGAGAGGAAGAGGAGGAGCAGGAGACGGGAGGCCACTGAGATGATGAGGGGAGTGAGGCAGGTGGTGTTTGGGAGGAAGAGTGGACAGGTGGCTGCTGTGATTTGAAAGGAAAGACAGGATATGAGAAACAACATTCATAATGGGGCAGTTTATCAACTTATGGCTGTCAATTTTCATTTTTATTACAAATTAAAATGTGTTTTTGTGAGAAAAACAATATTTATGTATATAAATATAATAAATAAAAGTTTATATATATGTGACCCCTGCTGGCAAAATGAATTGGAATGAGCTAATTTTCAAAAATGAGTTCTTTTTATTTTCACACTCTCAATTAAAATATCCTCAAAATGATGTATTACTTGTTGGAATCGGACAATAAATGACTGAGCTACAGCTGTTTGAGTTGATTCTGAGAAAAATCGAGTTAAAGTTTTCTGAAGATTCCAAAGCAAAATCACCAAGCAATGTTGCATATTTTCCTCCAGTTGTTTTCCTAATTATAATTACTATATTATTAATCACAATATAGCTATTTTTATTTTATCTTTGTAATTAAAAATAAGAACAAAAATGGAAATAAACAGTAGTTTAATCAAGCAGCGAGTGATTCCGTCTTTTCTTTTAATGATGGATTAACATTGAGACAGATCTATTTTAAGACTGTAATGCATGGATCTAATATAATGTTACACATCAGATTTTTCCCAAACCATGAACTAAACGTTCATGTAAGATAAGATTATGTTTGTGTGAATCCCGCCAAGACATATTTTGCAATAAAGAACTTTATAGGTAGATTGCGTGCTCTTAGGCACATCTTATGCACATGCTTTGCAAATGTCAGTCAGCGCGATTGTTTTGTTTTCATCAGCATGGGTTTGAAAATCATATTTCACTGGTTTGCACTCGTCATTAAGAATTCGATATGAATATTCACAAAGCTGGAATGCTGCGCTTTGCAACAATAGACCTTGTGGTGAGAAGCAGCAGCAGTCGTCTAGAAGTGAGCAAAGAAAAAGGGACTCCTCTCAGAAAACGTACATATAAAGATCATTTTAGTTGTTTAATTTCTATTTGGAGCATTGGGATCACTAGAAGAAGGCTTAATGAATCCATTTTTGTGAAAACCACAAATTCGACCAAAACTGACATTTTTCACTTCTTTTGCCTGTAGCTCCAAATTAGACCGTGCGCAGACTCAGACTCGTTTCGCCAGCGCGGGTCACATATAGTTACTAACCTGATGTCGTGAAGGCTGCTGTACGGAGAAGGATGATGATGATGACTGACGATCGGCTGGCTGTGGTGTGATGGGGGCGGGACTCTGTGCTCCAGTGAATGTGATTGGTTCCTCAGGAGGGAAGGGGTGGGGTTAGGGGGCACAGACTCTTTCTTGATACCGAGAGGGTTCGAGGAGATCGGGTGCGGTCTAGGCGCGGGGGCTACCGCCACAGCAGGGGCAGGAGACCCCGTAGGGGGCGACGCTGGAGTCGGACTTGAGATCGGCGGGACAAACGAAATGTCGTTACTCTGTTCCTGGCTACGCTGAAGGCCAGACACTTTGGTCGAGCTGGAAGTTTTGGACCCAAGATTCTCATTCGTTGGCGTAACTAGAAAGAAAGAGAGACACAAACAGTTTAAAATCTGTATCCGTATTTATTTTATGTAACTCATTTAATAGTTACTGCATTTAATTCAGATGGCAAATGCAGTTTAGATGCTTTTATTGATATACAGTAGCTGGGGGCAAAAACTTCAGGAATTTAGAAATAAATCGCGCATTTTTTTACAATTGCAAAGGCCAGTTCAGACCATAGGGATAGTGAAAGTGCCATAGGGTGTTTTTTTTTTTTTTTTGCTCAGGTGCATGGGAGCATCTCAAATCAAATGCATGTGCAGTTTGGCGCAGCTGTTGACAAGTAACCTATAGCGTGGGATTGGTTTGCCAATCCATCCATTAGTTTGCAGCAGGGTGAACAGAAAGCAGCTGCGATGCCTTCTTCACCCACTGTGCATAACGCTGGCATACGCCAAGAAACCAAACGCATCCACATCTGTCTGACTGTCTTCCTCTATGCGCCTCATCTCTCTTATCTCCCCTTTATCGTTTCATCCCAGGTTTCCTTTCTTTCTGTATTTCTTTCTCTCTCCATGGGTTTTATGAAGTGTTTAATCAGGTCATTTTCATGCTTGACTATAATCAGATGATCCAATTTTCTGCAAGCAATCCAGTCAGAATGAATAAATCAGAGCTAATTAAAGTTAAATGCCGTTCCCATTCATAGATTTACAGAGCACACAGTCTGCCATGAAATAATTATGTTTCAATTGTGCTGTGAAAAGGGATCATGCACCCTTTATACTGGCCTTTCAGAGCCCCCCCTCCCCCTCGCTCACTCTCTCTTTTTCACAAGATATTTCCAGGGATTTCGGTAACACTGCCAGAGTCTTTGTACAGAGGAACTTCTGCTTTTGCTCAGTTAATCTGAGTGCATTGCAAGAAAAAAAGCGTTAAGACTCAGCATTTTACAGACTGTAGTCATTCACAGTATGCAAATGCACAGTAAAATAATCAAGGGTTAAGAAAAGGATGGTGCATCATAAAATCCATCTATAAATATCCAGACTTAATCCAACAGCTAGTGTACACACACATATATAAATATACATTTAATAACTCAAGTACATTTTATCGTAAAATGATTATATTTATATTGGCAGTTGGTCAATCTGCTCTGTAGACATCAGTATTGACAAACCCATTTCAGTCGACCACTGTATGTAACCAAAAACCAAAGACTTAAGAGACAAATCAACCACTAATAAAATAAAATGAATAAATCAGACTATAACAATAATATTATCACTGGTAAATATTATCATTAGCAAAATTAAAATGTGTTGTTCATGTGTTGAAATATAATAATGTGATACCTAAATTCACTTTTAGCATTTAAAACTATTTTTTTTCATCCATCCATCCATCATAGTCTAAAATTTTAATATTGGCCAATTACTGCATATCGTCTTAAGATAAAAAAAACACTGTACTGGCACACACCTGTTTTTCCAATCACAAATGCCTATTTGATAGGCACCAGTGCTAGGAAAAAAAACACAGAAGGGAAAGATGGAGAGAAGTAGAGAGTAATTTAAGACAATATCTTCCACAGGCCACTAATTAGCACATTTAATGCAGTCCTCATTCCTAACAGCTTAGTGCAACCTCAAACAAAGACTCTGAAAGCCAGCAGTACACATACTCTCTCCCAGTTACATTAAAACCTCAGACCATTCCCTAATGGAACAATATATGGCTGTATTAACATACCCTTAATCATTAATGGACACCAATAATTGAGGGATAAGAAACGCTGGCGAGTTTCTGACATATTTCTCTGGCGAATGTGACAGCATCTCCTAAATGAGCCCCGACAGAGCGTGTTCTTACAAAACTGTCCTTTTAATGGCGTAGGTGGTGTGCTTGTCCGCTTTGGCTCTGGGTTGGCTTTTGAAAGTTTTGAGGCGGCATTGGTTAGGATTGTTGTAGGCAGAGCCGTTAAATTAGCGCAAATGAGAACTTCTATCAATTGCTCGGAAAGGTCTAAACAGTGCTCTCACCGGATAACCCGTCTTGCTTGCCTTTTCCTGCAAAGCACAGAGAAGAAATGCGTCGCCCGTCGGTGACGTTGCAGCAGAAACCGGTCTCCGAGGCACGTTGTGCGGTGAAGCGGACAATGTGATCAGGCTCCTCAGCTAGCGGTGCATGGCACTTTAGGCACAATGGGCCCTGCGCTCTCTCTTAATGATGATTCTAATGGGCCATAATGGCAGCCAGCAGGCAGGACAAGACATACAAGCTTGGCTTCTTTCTCATTAAAAAAGTGCACTGTGAATGTCTCGGCTCATCTGGATGCCTGCTGTACGTAACGAAGGGACTTCTTCCCGGTCTGGAATGTGGCCGTAATCATTTCGCAGAAAATGTGACACAATGTCATTGGAAATGAGCGCCTGGGCAGCCGGTGTGATGTCACGCTGCTGCCAATGGCGGTGCGCGTCTTGGCACGGGTGAGGTTGTCACCTGCGGAATTCTTGTCAATTTTTGGTTGCGGTAAATTGTTAACGTGTCAACCTCACTGTAGACAAGTCAGAATACGGATAGGGCAAGTTGCCACATTGAAGATGTACGGCTTTCAATTTTCTCAAAACATTCCATATATTGTGACTGTTGGCCCTGAAATTCTGCCTTTGGAATCTTTTAATGAGAAGACAGTGCCAGATAAACTTGTAACTCCTTTAACTTTCGTTTCTGACAACTGACAGGCCTCAAGGCAAAAATATTTCTCGGAGACAAACAAGACCTCATTATCCAACACCAAGGTCAGTGATAAATTTACTGTGCCCGCTAACAACAAAACCATACAACACACCAACTTCAGGGTAAATGGAGTAGATTTTTATTCAAATGTGGCCACTGCCGTGATTTTAGGGTCTTGGATTGCTGCTTGCTAGGTGTTCAAAGTAGCTTTAGTGTATTGCTATTACTAGGGTGCTGCTAGGTGGTCACTTGCAAAATTCTATTCTAATCACTAGATATGGCTCTTTCCGTGGACTATTTTCATCTACTTTATTGTCTACCAGGCAAAAATCATCATTTTGTTTGAAGTTAAACCAAAACTATTTCACAATTTAATATTTCATAGCCATAACACAGAAATAAATAAATAAACAAGCGTATATTTGCTATAACACAATTTTGTACAGCAAAATAAAAAGCAAAAACAAATTATTATCGTTAATAAGACATTATTATTATTATTATTAAAATAAAGCATGTGTTCTTGTGTTATAACAAATGGTGCAGCAAAATAAACATGATTTATTATTGTTTTACTAAGATAATACTACTACTACTAATAATTATTATCATCATCATCATCATAAATATGAATTATATTAGTACTATGACTTATTTTATTTAAAAAAATGCATATGTTCTATAATACCACAAATGGTGCAGCAAAATAAATAAAAAATATATTATTTTTATTATGAAGAAGAACGAAGATGAGGAGGAAGAGGAAAAGAAAGAGGAAGAAGATAGTAAGCCTAACTATAGTTAACGATTTTAAATAATTTAACAGGGACTACAATTCTTGCTATGCCATTTTACAGCGCTCTGAAACTTCGAACATAACAGCGTTTTCAATCTGTAACATAAAACAGGCAAAAAGAGACCCTTAAGACTGAGTGAAATCACAGCAGAGCTATTAGACACACAGACAAGAGCGCCCTCAGGAACACCCACAGATTTGTAGAGGTCGAAGGTCGCATTCTGAGGAGGGAGCGACACTCCCTTGGGACGTGTTGGCATCCCTGTTCACCAGATGATACTTCAGCAGACTACTGATCTATCCTCTCCCCCTGCTGCTTCTCTCATGGTACAATCCCTCAAGGGACTCTGGCCTCAACACATGCCTACTGCGGTAGAAACCACTGCCAGTGTCGGTAGGGGTGTGCAGACTCATGACGGATGGTTCTAGCAGAGGCAGGGTGACCCCAGCGTCGCCCCACAGCTGTCCCACTAAGATATCCTTGACCTCTGACCTCATTTCAGGCTCAGACAGCCGTCTTGGAACATCTGGAGAGCTGCCGTACTATAGCCATTACACACACGCTGACATGAAGAAAGTGTAGACAGATGGCTGTAGCTTCCAGAGAAAATTCTTTCCAGGGTTCTGAAAAAGTGTCTCATATTTTAAGTGCCTTTTATAATCTACTTATGATCAACAGTTGTCTAGCTAAGAGCAAGGAAATTAATTTAAAGACAAACTAAATCATCAGCACATGATATACAGGCACACACACTGAGTAAAAACTTCCTTCTTGAATTTTGTTCATGACTGTATCTTAAGTAAGTATATATTTCACTAGGAATGGGACAGTTCATACTTTGCAGTGTGTAGTATGGAATTGCAGGGAAATGATGGCACAAAATCATAAACGTGTGTCTTGCAGGGCTGTGCATCATTTAGAATTAAATTGACAACACCTTTTCAATTTAAATTCTGGAATTTGAATTCAGTTTGAATAACAACAAACAGGACTCAATTCTAATTTAAAATTCGAATTCAAAACTCTAAAAAAAAAAAAAAAAAAAAAAAAAAAAAAAAAAC
>JAFVLL020043929.1:20590-125367 GCA_021397915.2 Tor tambroides | reverse complement strand
TTTTTTTTTTCAATTTACTTGCAAGTTTTCAATTTACTTGATTCTGTAATGAAAACAGGATTGCTATATTTATATATATGCGATACTGTTTTCATCACAGAATCAATTAAATTGAAAATAACTTGCTAAAAAAATCTCTCAGGGATTTTATTAATATTTACTAATTAAATTTAATCAGGATTTTGTCTTCAGTGTATATTTTGGATGCTGCAACTAGTAACCATTTTTTCACATTTTAGCTTTTTGTAGTTCATTTAAAAGCTCAGACATTGTTGACAAATGAATTTTTACAAATACAAAAATGTAATATTGTCTCTGTTTAATATGTGGCCATAAAGTATATATACATAATAATTATGCACATACAAAAAAATGTTTGTAGTGGTTTTGGACACTGCTGTCACTGCTTGATGTATCATGTCATGTTGTGCGAACACAAGATATTTGTCATTTGTCTACTAAGGAGAATCAGGTGACTGGAGTCCTGGAGAAGAGCATGCAGTCACTGTATTGTGTGTTCGCTCTCTCAGGACATGGTGACCCGGAGGATCTCCATGGACATGATGCTGAAGTTCGCTGCCAGTCAGCGCTACAGACAGTTTATTTTCATCACACCACAGAGCATGAGGTAAAGAGCTTCTCTAGTGTTCATGCAGAAATGTGTAGATGTACAGTGCCCTCCATAAGTATTGGGACAGTAAAGACAAAATTGCTCTGTTTGCTGTGGAGTCAAGATATCTGTAAATATGATTAAAAAATGAATATGAGACAAAACTACAGAATGTCACATTTTATTATTGGGTGATTCAACACAAATATGTTTTACCAAATAAAAAGAACAGCACTTTTAGAGTTTCATCCCCCTATCTGATGTGAGAATAAGTATTGGAACAGTTGCCTCACAGGCCTTTCTAAGTGATCAGCTGTGTCCTGTTGCATTAATTCTTCAGATATTAAAAGCAGCGAATGTGTCGTATCAGTTATATCCGTTGCTTCTGCATTCTGAGTCTTGCGTTTGATGATGACACACATGAACCAGGATGAAGATGAGGGGACTGACTTTGAGAGAAAAGCAAGCAATTTGGATATATAGCAAAAAAAAGCTCATGGAGAAATAAAGATTTTGGAAACCAACGACAACATCAGCAACAAACAATGACTTGATCGGCTGAGAAAAACAACAGTAGTTGATGACAGACAAATCATAAAAGCTGTGAAAATGAACCCTAAAAGACGTGTCTGTAAAATCACCCAACAACTTCCAGAAAGCTGGAGTGATGCTCTGACAATCTACTGTCCTCAGGAGACTTTGACACAGAATTACAGATGCTACACAACAAGATGCAAACCTCTGACCAGCACTAAAAATAGAAAGGCAAGATTAGAGTTTGCAAAAAAGCACGAAGGTGAGCCAGTAGAGTTTTGGAACAGAGTTTATTGACCGATGAGACAAAGATTAACCTTTATATAAGTGATGGGAAAGCAAAAATGTGGAGAAAAAAGGGAACTGCAAATAATCCTAAGCATACAGCCTCGTCTGTAAAGCATGGTGGAGGTGGTGTCATGGCATGGGCATGCATGGCTGCCTCTGGAACAGGCCCTCTCAATTTAAATGATTACTTAATGTATGATGGCAGTAGTAGAAGGAATTTGGAAGAGTACAAAACCATCTTGCCTACCAATATTCAAGAAAATGTCACCAGACTCATCAGAAAACGCTTCATGTTGCATCAGGACAATGACCCAAAACACCCTGCCAGTTCAGTCAAGGAGTTAATCAGGGCAAAGAAATGGAAAGTCTTAGATTGCCCAAGTCAATCTCCAGATTTAAATCCGATTGAACATGAATTTCACCAGCTGAAGAGGAGACTAAAGGGAGAAACTCCCCAAAACAAGCAACAATTGGAATTGGCTGCATTAAAGGCTGGTAAAAGTGTTTCAAAGGATGAGACCAAGAGTCTGGTGATGTCTATGGGTCACAGACTCACTGCTGTGATTGTGCGCAAGGGATCTGCAACTAAATAATAGCTTTTAATCTTTTACATCTGCCTTAAGTTCAACGGTCCCAATACTTATGCTCACATCAATGAGTGGGATGAACTCTAAAAGTGCTGTTCTTTTTATTTGGTAAAACATGTACGTGTTGAAACAGCTAATAATAAAATGTGACATTCTGTAGTTTTGTCTCATATTCATCTTTTAATCATATTTGCACATATCTAGACTACACCGCAAACAAAGCAATTTTGTCATTACTGTCGCAATACTTAAGGAGGGCACCGTAGTTAGATTAGAAGACATGATTGTCTTATTTTGTATCATTTATAACGCTGTTTTAAATTGATAGTCCTAGTAAAAATGTAATGTTCTGTTCTTTCTGTATCCCAGTTCCCTGCCAGTCAATAACCTGATTCGCATCCTCCGTCTGAATGACCCCGACCGCAGCCAGTCTGCACTTCCCTTTGGTCCGAGGAACCCAGAATAATGCTGCTATCCACTGAAAGTCATCTTATGTGTATCAGGCAAATCAGGCAAAGTACTTACAGCTGACAGCTGCACTTTACAGTTCTATTGCACACAAGTTTATAGGCTTTTTTTTCTGAGATCATTTAAATGTACATTTATAACTAATTTTGTTATATAAAACAAAGCAAAATTTGCAGGTTCTGTTTTGTTCTGTAGCAAAGGAACAAACGTAATGTCCACACACTGAATTAACTGCTCCATAAAAAATATATTTTATTGCAAAGTTTCGACCATCGGGTCTTCGTCAGGCACAAATAACAAACAGTCAGTTTGTTAGACAGACATTACGTTTGTTCCTTTGCTTTAGTTTGATTTTTTTTTTTTTTTTTGTCCTGCACCTGAGCCCTATTTGGGTTTGTGGGATGTGTGCAACTTTCTCATACTTTGGCTTTTCTGTTTTGTTCTGCGCTTTAAGTTTTTATAAAATAATAGTTTTTAGGTTTTATAAAAATGTTTGTGATTGCAATGTTATTTGCATTTGTACCTGTTGAATAAGGCATGTGAAAGCCAGTTATAGCTTGTTGTTGTTATTTGTTTTTATTTCATTTTCAGTCTTCCATTGTTTTATTTTTATCACTGAACTAATTAAGAAATTGAAATGTTTCTAGTATAACAAGAAATAATCTGTCACTATTTTGTTTGATCGTTCATCAAAAATGCGTAGTTTTGTATTAATGGTGTAACAATATGGAAAAATGAAACGTTTCAGTTGAAGGAAATCACATGAGAGATGTGAGAGAGAACCATATTACCTGTTTTCCATTTCCCTTTTTTGTATTTACAGCAAGTTATGAATCTTTAAACATTGACCTTGAATTCATCCAGCTTCTGAATGGGCAGAATGCAAATAATGCTGTAAATTGTGGTTTCCCAGTAAAGCTTATGACAAACAGTCACAATGGCACTGATTCAGTTCTGTGATAAACTTTAAACCTGTACTTCAGTAGCGACTACATGATAGGATCCTTTTGTTTCTGAGTCTCTTACTTGACTCACAGTTCCTCTTTGCTGAGTCATCTTGTCATTGCTAGTTACATCCTGCCATTTTTTGAGGCAGTTCCCCTTGACATACATTTGTGGTTTTTATGATTGTGTGCAAACTGGGGACTGAACATTATGTTGCCTGTTCATTGCTCATTCAGTGTTCACCTATTAGATTTTATTCAGAATATATTCAAACATATAGACCGAACCATCATTTACAGAGTATTGAAATTGACCTTTGTGAGTTTTGTCTTTGTATGTTAACTTAAGTCAGTACATCTTAAGTCAGAAATACTGTACATTTTAAATGTATTTTTCTGCTTATAGATAGCTCTGGCAACTTATAGCAAAAACATGCATTTAAAATTTATAGTATTTCTTTGGAAAATGGTCCAAAAAATGACGACTCGTCATGAATTACAGAGATTGCTGTCCAATCAAATTCTCTGTATAATGAGAATGTCCCTCCCCAATACCATCTGAATTATAAATATGATTAAATTGTATATGTAACAGCTGAACCCTGAAAAACAATTCCAGGGGTTAAATGTTAAAAAAGGTATCATTTATAATTAACAAAACTAAGTCTTGCATTTATATAAAGGAAATAAATATTACATAAAATGTTTTTTTTTATGACAGCATGGTTAAGAAAGCAAGACAGAATTAAATCATTATTTTATAATCATATTTTATTGCATAAGCTGCTAGCTATTTTTGAATAAATATGTAAAGAGCTACAAAATAGCTGCCACAAATTATCAGCTTTTTAAAAGCTTTTTCACCCCTACAAAATGAAGTACTGGTCTGAAACGGTTCATCCAGAAGTCAGTGTGATTCCTGGCCATCAGTCCTTGGTGGCATCAGCATAGAGCAGGAATCCAGAGAACGTGCTGTCATCCTCGCTGCTGGAATAAACACCGTTCCAGTCCCGCAGAGTCTCCAGCCAGACCTGGTCTCCAGATGATAGACGCAGCACTGCCATGTTGGAGGCCTGGTCAATGTCCTGGCCGTAAAGTGAGTCGCGAGTTCGCAGTTTCCGAATGCCGTTCACCACCAGGGCTGCACGCAGGGGGCGATTACGCACTGTGATGTAATAGGAAAAGACGTAAACTCCCCCATGAGTGCAGTTGAACTTACTGACATGGGGGTCCCAGTGACCCTCCTCATTGTAAATGACTTTGTCAAACTTGATCGGCAGGCCAGGCGGCGGGAACGATCGGCTGGGAAAGAGACCAACGCTGAAGGCTGAGCGCTTCTGAGCAGCAGGTTCACCCTTAAGGCCCTTGAATCCCCTAACACCTCGTGCTCCCTTCAGGCCTCGTGTGCCTTTCATCCCTGGCATCCCCCTCTGCCCTGGTGGTCCATGGGGTCCTGGAGGACCAGGCTCTCCCTGCTTACCTGGGGGTCCTGGGTCTCCCTTCGGACCCTTAGCCCCTGGAAGCCCATCTATGCCTTCAGACCTGGCACACCCATGTCTCCTTTTGGCCCTTGAGGCCCTGGCTCCCCCATACTGCCTTTCTGTCCTTTCTCTCCAAATGGACAGTCTCCTTTGTCACCCTTCTCCCCCTTGATGCCATCTGGTCCGGGGGGGCCAGCTGGTCCTTGTATGCCAGGCTCACCCACCTCTCCCTTTGTTCCGTTCCAGCCGGGCTCTCCCCTGTCCCCTGGGTCTCCTTTCAGCCGGTTAAACCTGTATCTCCTTTGTCTCCTTTGAGGCCCATTTCACCTGCACACATCAAGTGGAATTTGAAATATAAGGCCCATTCTCAGGAAGCTGTTACTGTACCACGCGTTGAAAAGGCTACTCCTGAACACTTCAGTACGTCAACCTTACTTCAATTTTCCCACATCAAGTGACAACCACCACATAGACACTGAGGGATCACCGTATGGTTTTTTTCACTGCTTGATTCTTAAACCAATCCTCCTTAAGTAGTTACAGCCAGTAGTTATTCATCATTACCAACTCTAAAGAACTACATTATTTCAACCCCATCACAGAGAGTCTTTAATTCATATATTTAGATAACAGTAAATTCTGATAGTATCGCTTAGTTTCTGTGTGCCTTGTAAGAAAGTTCAAAGACTTTGATGTCCTTTCAAAAATATTAAACTATTTTTTTTTAAACGGGAGGGAAATATTGCATTATAACAGGGTTGAAAGAAGGTAAGGGACAGATACAAATTCTAGATTCTCAAAAGCATTTTCCAAAAAAATGTCTACATAATGAAAACCAGTACAATAAATGCCAGTAGTTATTTACATACCTAGTAGTTATTTACACTAGTTACAGCCCCATCACAGTTGGTCTATAATTCACATACAATAACTGAGTAAATTTTGATAGTATCGCTTAGTTTCAGAAATTACACATAATTTAAAAAAAAAGTCATCACCCGTATTAGGAGATTAGCCATAACAGAGTTGAAATATTGAGCTTGATGAGGTCAGTGTAGATGTAACAAAATGCTTAAAGTTACATCTCCTGAAATGTGTGGTCTGAAAGATTTTGGTGGCACTCCTTTGAATATGTCTAAAAGACCAAAACATTATTCTGGAAAAGGGAGAAATGTCACATTGTAACAGGGTTGAACAATAAGTAAGGGACCAATGCAAATTCTAGAATCTCAAAAAAATGTGTTCAGCATTTTAGAATAAAAACATTAATAGTTAAAACATGCAATAATACATACCAGAAGTTATTTATTACTTCTAATCCTAAAACTCCATATTAATTCAACCCTGTGACAGTTCATTTGTAATTCTTGTACTTGGATAATGGAGTAAATTCTAATAGCACTGCTTAGTTTTGGTGTACCTTGTAAAAAATTACACGTAATTAAAATAAAAAATGATTACACTTATTAGGACTTCAAATATTGAGCTTGATAAGGTCAATATAAAACAATGAAATAATTATAAAGGCTGTAAAATAACCTGTAAATTATATGTCCATAACAGAGTTGAACAAAGTAAGGGACAGATACAAATTCTAGATTCTCAAAAGTGCATATAAAGCATTTTAGAAAAATAAATCGACATAATGAAAACATGGTATAATAAATACCAGTAGTTATTAATTCTAATTCTACACTATTTCAACCCTGTCCCAGTTCATTTGCAATTCTTATATTATAAAACTGAGTAAAAAATGGTTGTTATTAGGGCTTCACAATAACAGTTGAAATATTGAGCCTGATAAGTTAATGTAAACAAAATGAAATACTTATAAAGCCTGTAAAAGAAACTTTCATTTGTTAGAACCATGGGGTCAGAAAGAGTTTTATGTCACTCCCTTTGAAAATATCCTATTTCCTGAGAACAGTCCATAAACCAACATAGCAAGCGTAACATAAAGTGAATCAAATACTGGGTTAGGGCCTTTGTCACAGATGAATGTACCTTTCTCTCCTTGTTTCCCAGTGACACCGGGAATCCCAGGTAGCCCACTCACTCCAGGATCACCTTTCTCTCCTGAAGGAGGAAAGGACATCTGTTAACAAACTTACAAGCATTATCTGTGAAGTAACCACAACAATGGAACATTGTGTTTAATGGGACAATGTTTAAGACGGAACATGCTGTTTTGGAAATGTGTTGTTTGGCTCACTGTGCTCAAAGATCTCTCCGGATATGTTTACACTTGTTCTCAACACTTAGTATTGTCAGCAATGGATATGACTAAGCATCAAACTAAAATTATTTGCACGTCTACTTTTTGATTACACTTTTTTTTATCAAAATAGATCTCCATCCTTATGAATACACAGAGGTTTACAAGAAAACAAAAACCCTGAACACTGGTGTATTTATTTATTCCAGTGGTGAAGAGCTTGCTCAGGCTAGAAAGAGAGAAGAATCAGAGATCTAAGCTTCGCAGACAAACTTTTGTGTAATCCCAGGGAACTAGCATTACCAGTTTCAAGACAAATTGTAGGTTTTGCCAACTTGTGTGAGCATGCAGCACTGAAGGAAAGGGAAAAGTTTAGTCTGTTTGATTTAGGCGTGGTAATAGTTTTTTCTTTGGTAGGGACACAGAAGGAGAAGCCTTGAGAATACACACACAAACTCCATGTAATTCTCCTTAACTAAGGTAAAGGTCTTCTCCAATGTTTGTCCTTCTTGCAAAACAAGGATATTTGTATACACAATCAACATATGAGAATTAATGCCCCTAATCCTTTGTTTATAACTTTGGATAGACTAACTGTCATATGTGGAAGTTGTGAAAGAAAAAATATGGTCCTTTTGTAAACAGTATTTGCCTAAATTCCTTTCCACTCCTTTATATGGAAGCTTTAGAACTTAGTTGTAACATAATATCATTAACCACCAAGTTATTTCTCTTTCTGCAGGTTACATTTATTCACTGACCAACTACTTGCAAAACAATCTCTTAACCAATTTGTTTAAACACAGTTTTTGCATCCAAATATGCCTACTACCCTACTATATAATAGGTGAAAAACAGCATGTGAAATTATATGTCTGAATTTGTTGTATTCGTTAAATAGTAGCCTAAAATTACATGGATGACCTAATAGAAGTTGTGAAAGGCAGTGAAGTGACGCAACTTACGCCATAGGTCACATGACATAGACAACATGGCGTATGTAGTATGGCCAGGTTTCATTTATACTATACAGAACATACTTTTTTACCAGTTGCAAAGTTCAGACAGTACTAATTGTGAAAATATCAAATCATAACAGAGTTGAACAAAAGGTAAGGGACAGATACGAATTCTAATCCTCAAAAACTTGTGTAAAGCATTTTAGAAAAAAACTGACTAACGCTAAAGCTCTACATTATTTCAACCCTGTCACAGTTCATTTTTAATTCTTATACTTGGCTAACTGAGTCAATTCTGATACCACTAAGTACCACTTAGTTTCAGAAATGATACATTATAATTTGAAAAAAAAAAGATCATCACTGTTATCAGGGCTTCGCGATAACAGAGTTGAAATGTTGAGCCTGTTAACCTCAATCTAAACATAATGAAATACTTATAAAAACTGTAAATGAAACCTTTATCTCTTAAAATCATGTGGTCAAAAAGACTTTGATATCACTGCCTTGAACATTGAATAACTGCGGCGTTTGTTGCTTTGCTCCACTGCCATTCACAAGTTTGTTTCTCATCAAATGCATTTACTCAGACAGTATGCAATTTTAGATGCAGTTAATAATTCATTCAGAAACAAACAAATGAATATATTTTGAGTGAGGCATTGAATGGTTCACTCAAGTTTGTTCAAAACTACTACACTTCCTGTGTGTTGCTTGGAGATGCCGTTGATTCAGTTTTGGCTTCATTTTGGAATGAGAAAGTAACGGGCAATATTGTGTTAAAACTTTAAATTACTCAACATGAATTAATGCTAATGGTGAACACAAACACATGACATTACTATACAGACCTTTTCCTCCATGAGGCCCCGGAGCGCCAGTGAGTCCATCCTGACCTGGAGGTCCAGGAGGTCCCATCTCCCCCTTTTCCCCTGGAATACCTTGCAAGATGACAAATACAGGGCAAAGTTTAATTAAGCATTTGACTGAGATACAGTAGATATCAGCCACTAGACAACTACAGCTCGTATTCTTACCAGGCAATCCCTTTTCTCCCACCGGTCCTGGAAGACCTCTCTCTGGTGGACAGCACTCACAGAAGTTGAAAAAGCACTCGTTGTAGTCCAACGTGTAGTTCCCAGGGCCAACCCCAGGAGGAACCATGGCCTCCGTGTGGTAGTCAGCAGAATAAGCATCACTGGAGTAGGTGGTGCTGTCGGTGGGGGAAGTAGAGTAAGCGTCCATCATGGAGTCTGTGACTTCCTCTGTCATGCCACTGGCGGTGGGGCTCACAGTGGTGGTGATCGGATAGGACCCCAAGCGGCCGGGTGGCTCTGGAGGACCCCCTTCGTCTCGAGGCGGAGGCTTCTTAGTGGGTTTCAGTCGTGGCCACTGTGTGGTTTTGGGTAGTGAGGCTTGATTCCCTGCTGTTACCACCAGCAAGGCCATCAGCAGGATGACCGGGTGTACAATATTGGGCATTGTACAAGTACCTGCACACAAACAGCGAACAAATACACTGAAGAGGATGCCGAATAACTAGACCTTTAAATTTTCTGAAGAACAAAATGCCGCTAATACTTACCTAGTCGTTGACTTGCGTGCCGCCTCTCCGTTCTCTTCTCTAAGAGAAAACTGCATCCAGATCGCTACCTTTTAACTACCTGTGCCTCCCCGTCGCCCCTCGGTCCAGCCAATGAGAGCGTTTTCTACTGCATGGGCAGGTGACATACACTTGGCACAGGCCTGCGGATTGATACTTGAGAGAAGCCTAATGAGATGGCTTTTAGAAAGTTAGCATCATCAAAGTCTGCTTTTTCTCATGCATCTATATCCCTTGTGTTATACCACTTAAAAGGGCAATTAAAGTGCAGATGTTTACACAAGAGTATGTGTCCTGTTCATTCATTTTTCATATGAATATGAATAAACCAGAATTCATGTTTTGTGTCTGTGATTTTTTTAAGCTCTCTTACAAAGTTTCAGTAGCAAAACTGCATGCTGCACGATGTTAAACAAAGGTCGAATAAGTCATGATTTTCCCAAGGATCAAAGAGAATCAGAGACTTTTGGGGGATTTTTGAACGGTCTCAGCGGAGCAAACACTAACACTTGGGGGGTGAATGGTCATGTATCCTAGACGCCTTCAAACCCTTCCATCAGACACACAGTCTACTTCCTAACAGTATAAATGTACAAAATTTGAACGAAGAAACCTGGGGTCAAAACTGCCTTCTACAGAAATGTGGCCTGAATTCTGTGTAACTGGTCCATTTGGCCGAAGCTCAAAGGGAAGTTAAATAATCAAAGCAAATGAGACGTTGGCTCATGAAACAAAGTCATGGCAGTCTTTCTGCAGCCCTCCTTCAGGAAATCCAGCACTAGTGACTTTTATATCTCAGGGGGTTACTGACCAGAGTAACCCCAGAGTTCAGATGTTCATCTCGTACCTCGTGGTGTGATATGATGTCTCCCAGCGGTGCAATGACATCATTCAAGGAAAAAGCTTTTAAATTACACCTCCGGTGTTTGTCAGATCAGTAGTGTGTGATTAAAGCGTGACTGTGTGCAGAGCATACATCTTCAACAATTTCCATATTACCTAAACTTTTACATTATCTGGAGAAACTTGCTGCCACCACAATACTAGAGTGGCGCTATAGCGTATAATATCACCATCAGTGTGAGTCTATGGGACTATTTTACTCCTGTTTTATTGTTGGAGCATGTGGTGTACCTGCAGAAAAAAAGCATAATACCCCTGCTGACCCTTGTGACTGTCTTTCAGAGATTAGTTTATGTTGTAAAATTTCTTGTGGTATGAACTCTAAAAACATTTTATTAATTATTATGAATAAAAATTATAATTATCAAAATAATTATTATTGAAGTAGCCTATTTATAGGCTACTTATAGGAAAAAAAGTTTTACCTTAAAAATATATTTGACAACATATATTCAAGGTGTAAGAAAAATACGGTATTAATTTTTACTTGGTTACACCCCATGACATTTTTAATCATTAAATTAAACTTTTGTTGAAAATCGTATAAAAGTTTTTCAAAATCATATGAAACAAATGTGTTTTAATGTTTTAAAACAATATTTCAAAAAAATGTTTTTTTCTTTTGTCATTGACCAAATCATGTCGTACATGATGTAAGATAAGTTACAGTATATGCGCTGAAACTGAATGATTGAGAGATGTACAAATAAACGTTACTCAAAATTGTATCAAATTTGATACTTGCATTTTTAATATGCTTTTTTCTTTACAAATGGTGTATGGATAATGTAGAAGGCACGTAGCTGATTGTGTACAACAAGCAAAATCTTGATTATGTCGATAATATAGAGGCCTTAGAAATTGATGTATCAAATATGAAGCAGTAAGTTTTTTTGGGTTAATGAATTTTTGCCTTAGCTTGTTAATTTGAAATGATGTGGCAATTTTTTTACATTTTATTTTACTTAATAAAACTGAATTGTAAGTATTTATGAGTGAAAAAAGTTTTACATTGAAAAATATACAGGTGCTGGTCATATAATTAGAATATCATCAAAACGTTGATTTATTTCACTAATTCCATTCAAAAAGTGAAACTTGTATAATGTATACATTCATTCCACACAGACTGATATATTTCAAGTGTTTATTTCTTTTAATTTTGATGATTATAACTGACAACTAATGAAAACCCCAAATTCAGTATCTCAGAAAATCAGAATATTGTGAAAAGGTTCAATATTGAAGACACCTGGTGCCACACTCTAATCAGCTAATTAACTCAAAACACCTGCAAAGGCCTTTAAATGGTCTCTCAGTCTAGTTCTGTAGGCTACACAATCATGGGGAAGACTGCTGACTTGACATTTGTCCAAAAGACGACCACTGACACTTTGCACAAGGAGGGCAAGACACAAAAGGTCATTGCAAAAGAGGCTGGCTGTTCACAGAGCTCTGTGTCCAAGCACATTAATAGAGAGGCGAAGGGAAGGAAAAGATGTGGTAGAAAAAAAGTGTACAAGCAATAGGGATAACCGCACCCTGGAGAGGATTGTGAAACAAAACCCATTCAAAAATGTGGGAGATTCACAAAGAGTGGACTGCAGCTGGAGTCAGTGCTTCAAGAACCACTACGCACAGACGTATGCAAGACATGGGTTTCAGCTGTCGCATTCCTTGTGTCAAGCCCACTCTTGAACAACAGACAGCGTCAGAGCGTCTCGCCTGGGCTAAAGACAAAAAGGACTGGACTGCTGCTGAGTGGTCCAAAAGTTATGTTCTCTGATGAAAGTAAATTTTGCATTTCCTTTGGAAATCAGGGTCCCAGTCTGGAGGAAGAGAGGAGAGGCACAGTCCACGTTGCTTGAGGTCCAGTGTAAAGTTTCCACAGTCAGTGATGGTTTGGGTGTCATGTCATCTGCTGGTGTTGGTCCACTGTGTTTCCTGAGGTCCAAGGTCAACACAGCCGTATACCAGGAAGTTTTAAGAGGCACTTCTGCTTCCTGCTGCTGACCAACTTCATGGAGATGCAGATTTCATTTTTCAACAGGACTTAGCACCACACAGTGCCGGCTTCAATACCTGGTTTAAGGACCATGGTATCCCTGTTCTTAATTGGCCAGCAAACTCGCCTGACCTTAACCCCATAGAAAATCTATGGGGTATTGTGAGAAGGAGGAATGCGATATGCCAGACCCAACAATGCAGAAGAGCTGAAGGCCACTATCAGAGCAGCCTGTGCTCTCATAACACCTGAGCAGTGCCACAGACGGATCGACTCCATGCCACGCCGCATTGCTGCAGTAATTCAGGCAAAAAGGGAGCCCCAACTAAGTATTGAGTGCTGTACATGCTCATGCTTTCGTATTCATACTTTTCAGTTGGCCAAGATTTCTAAAAATCCTTTCTTTGTATCGGTCTTAAGTAATATTCCAAATTTTCTGAGATACTGAATTTAGGGTTTCATTAGTTGTCAGTTATAATCATCAAAATTAAGAAATAAACACTTGAAATATATCCCAGTGGGATAGATGTATACATTATACAAGTTTCACTTTTTGAATGGAATTAGTGAAATAAATCAACTTTTTGATGATATTCTAATTATATGACCAGCACCTGTATATTTGAAAAATGTTTTTCAAAACAACTAAAGCAACTTAACTGTTTTCACGTTGTAAATCACGTTGTATATTACACATGATGCAAGAGGAGTGACAGTATGTACTGAAAATGATAGGCATACAGGTTTGTTGAACTCTTCAACTCTGACTATGAACAATAGTAATAGTGATGCTTTCCTTAGAAAACAGCACTAAAACAAACAGCAATATGTTTAAGCTGGCATTACCCTCTCCACTTACAGCGCCCATTAGACTCATCTAGCACTGTTTCTGTGGACACAAGGGCACCATTGGGAGTGGGAGATGAGAGGTGTGAGGGGAGGCTGTGGGCTGTTACCTGAGCCTGTATAGCCACCCTCTCGCTGCCGCTACACAGGCCATATGCATTAGCTTCAAGAGGCTCGAATGCCCTGTGCTAAATGGCATGCCCTTGTTGCCAGGTAGGCAAAATGGAAACCATTAGTCAAACCAAAAGATCCATTTCTCTACACCTCACTGAGCTTCCAGTACTGGAGCATCACAAAAATAAATCCCATTGGACTTCCGTGATGAAAATGAAATCAATAAGATGTGCATCCATTATTCAGCCTCTGGAAGGCTAACAGTATGGTAAGCACTTTTCTGCATCGCGGTTTTGCATCAGTTTATCCGTTACTGGCAGTGTGTTTACTTGTGGCATCCCTTAAATGGATCCTTCACTTGACAAGCCTGTGCAACGTCATGTCGGGGCATGAAGTAAAATAACTGGTTTAAAATCGGTGAGGGTTTTCTTCAGCGTGCTGCATTTTACAAAAGGTTTTTACAAGAGGTTTTCAACATGATCTTTCATCAACAAATGTGTTGGCATGTATTTTAAAGCCTACCATATGAAATAATATTCAAAACAAATGTATTTTTTAATGGAACAGATTATTGAACCAAAGACAAAATATAAGAACAACTATGTCTTTTATGTTTTATATGATATCTGATGTCAGGCTTTTATGTTTATTAATATAGGAAAACATGATGCTCACAAAAATATAAAAAGTGGGGCAGATGTTAGGTTATTTACAAAAAGTAAGATGGAATTCTGATAGATTTTATATCTTAATCTAAAGATGATATTTGAATGCTTAGTTTTATGAACAAAGCTCTGTAGTTTCAAAACATAATGCAATGCAATAATGACTGAAAGATGTACAAATAAATGTTCAACAAAAGCCTGCTGTATTATATTTGACTCACATTTTAACATTTATATATTATTATTTAAGAAATGGTATATGATTGATGTAGAATGCATTTGTGTATAAGTGGTGTTTTCAGCAAAGTTTAGATCATGTTGGTAATTTACAGGCCTTAGAAAAGCATGTATTAAATATGATTCAGTAGATTTTAGAGTTAATTCATTTTTGCCTTTGCTTGTTCATTTTAAATGGTCTTACAGTGTGGCGAATTGCTACAATAATTAGGAAAAAATAGTTTAAAATGCTTTTAGGTGAACTAGAAAGCTATGGATAGCAGTATGCCTGACATTTTATGTAAACTACCTTAACATTCCTCCAAAGCTTTTTTATCACATTAATTTGCCCTGGTTTTGGATTGGTTGCCATGTCACCTATATGTAGCCTATATTAACATTAACAACAGACAATGGACAACCATATTATATTATAAAAATAAATAAATATTATTATATTATATATAATTACACCCATAAAATATCTAAACGAAAGCAATATTAGGTAAACTATCAGACAAACCAATAAAAAAATCTACTAAATGTTCTAAAAATCCTGAAATTGATTTACCGACTATTAACTAATTTGATATTATACATACAAAATGTACCCAATAAAACCAAGGTACAAGGCACAAATTAAAAAGCGTCAACAGCGTGGCGCTCTGTTTTTCTCGTGAGGACAGCTGCGCGTGACGTCACAGAGTCATCGGTTGGTACGTCACGTTGCGGCATCGGTTGCAAAAAAAAAAAAATCTGTTTGATGAAATGTAGTCTGACGTAGGCTTCTCAAGCTAACGGACCGATATGAGCTCATTTCTGTAGTGTATTTGTAGTGTCTATTTTCCCCGGTCCACCAGGCGCTGCAGTCAGTCAGTCACGCAGCGCGCGGAGGAGAGGACGCCAGGCAGCGGCGGCATGTGCATCGACGAATTAGCGCTATAAAGTGCGTTAAAACTCTCCGTGGCGCGCGAGAACGAGTAAATAACAGCCCGTTTTGAGCAGAGACTCGTCGAAAGCGCGAGCTAGCGGCGCAGATGGCTTTATAGGAGGGAATGGGTTCGCTGTCGTTGGGGGTAATGGGATCTGTGCGGTTATATGCAGCGCGTCGGTAGGGCGCTAGAGCCAGACTGCAGCTGAAAGCACCGAGAACTCGCTCCATTCTGCGGCTTATAACATAACCACCGGCCAGTCGAGATTTCAGGGGGTGCTCAAACACGTCGGGCTGCAGATGGGCTTTCATATCGGTCTAATGAAGTAATTTGAAGCCCATACTTCAGTCCCCGAGCGTGTGATGATAGGAGACACAATGACGCTTTTGTCTCTTTTGGGTCGCATCATGCGTTATTTCTTGCTCAGGCCAGAGACCTTGTTTCTGTTATGTATAAGCTTGGCCCTTTGGAGTTACTTCTTCCACACGGACGAGGTGAAAACCATCGTCAAGTCCAGCCGGGATGCAGTGAAGATGGTGAAGGGAAAAGTGGCGGAGATGATGATGAACGACAGACTCGGCGGTCTGGACGTGCTGGACGCGGAGTTCTCCAAGACCTGGGAGTTCAAGAACAACAATGTAGCGGTGTACTCGATCCAGGGCCGCAGAGACCACATGGAGGACCGCTTCGAGGTGCTTACCGACCTGGTGAACAGGAGCCACCCTTCAATCTTTGCCATTTTTGACGGCCACGGCGGGGAGGTAAGAAGCGTGGGTGCTGATGAGAGTCTGAGTCAGGGCGAAAGCTTTACATACCAAAGTCTTTGTAGGCCCGTTTAGCGGGTCGCGAAACGCTAGTTTACTGTTAAAGGTGGAATTCTAAAAAGAACGTTCGGAGAACGTTGGAAGTTGGTTCCCAAAATAACCAAACATTGAGGGAACGCTCTGTGTGTTAGCTGAGGCGACCTTCAAAGGAGCAGTTAATGCAAAAATGTGTTTACTCACCCTCATGTTGTTTCAAACCCCTATTCCTGACTCTTTTTTTTTTTGGAACATGAAACGAAAGAATATGAGGTAAATTATGGACGTTCTGTACTGTACTGACCGCAGATGAGGACTGGGGGTGTAAGGCTCCAAAATGTAAACAAATCACCCTAAAAGTATCACAAAAGTGGCGCCTCTGAACAGGTGCAGCAGAAGCAGTATGAAAGTGTGAATGTTTTTACATTTAAAGGAATAGTTCCAAAAAAAATATCAAGTCTCTATAACCTTTTATTGTGCTCCTGGTGTAATTTTACTCCATACAATGAGTGAATGGTCTTTTGTGTTGGATGGGAAAAAAGAAGGTCATACAGATTTGGAACAACACTAGTCTGAGTAAATAATGGGTCCCTTTAAGATTGACTATTTTTAAGAGTTTATACATAAGTCATTAATAGGGATGCACCGAAATGAAAATTCTTGGCCGAAGCCGAAGCCGAACAAAATGAAACACTGGGCCAAAGGCCGAATACCGAACACGGTTTTTTCCCCCATGTAGGCCTACTTTACCCTTTTCTTTTCACCATTGCATAAATTAAATAGCCAAAATGTGCTTTTTACTGTTTTGCCCTGCTTTTCAAATGAAAAAATCAATTACAAAACAACAATTTAAAAATATTTACTTAACACTGAACATTTTTTAACATTCTATCAGATATTATACTAACAAAGCACAATTTAACTTAAAATTAATAAGTTATTAAAATAATATTTTTTGGCCATTTTTGAGACCCTCTTCTTGAATCAGGCATGTCTTTTTTACTGTACAAATAAATGCAGCCTGTCCGAGCAGAAGAGACTTCTTTTAAAACATTATATTATATTACAATATATTACAGATCCAACACTGTGTGAATGTTATAATAAATGTATAGAGCTGTTATAGGCTAGTAATTATTATTATCATTATTATTGTCTTATTTTTTTTTTTTATTTTACAGAACGACAGTAAAATTACAATTTTAACATTTATGAATGTTGATGGAGTTGTTGCTTTTTCTTAGATTTTATTTTGTCAGAAACCCGCAGGAAGATCTTAGTGCTTCTTTTTGTTGACAACAGCATGCAGATATTTAAATGATTCTCATTACGAATTTGGGAAGATGTTTGTCTCACGTATCGCATTGTCACATGGCTTTAAATAAATGATAAAAATGTTACTGAGCAACAGATGAGTAAGAGTGTTTTAGCGCAGATTTTCCTCACGCTTTGGACTTTGAACCCTGGCGCCACGAGCTCGTGAAGCGCTGTTTGAATGCATGAAATTCGTGCGTGTATTAGAAAACATAACATTCTGCAGTTTATTTACTAATCGTTTGAGGCCATTTCACGATTTCAATCATCATTCAGTAACCAGCAACAACCACCTCTTCCTCTTCTCATCGGAGACATGAGATGCAGCACTAAACAGTCTCTCGCTGACGGTGCTTCGTGCTTGTAATGATTTTTGCGTCTTTCTCCGACAGTTTTATATACTTTCACACTGCAGACGTGTTTGCTGCATTAGTGTTTTTTAAATTATTTTTAAATTTTTAAATTACAATTTATTCGGACTTTTCGCTTATTCGGCCGAACACCGAAAGAGGTTTTTTTTTGCTATTTTCGGCCGAACAATTTCGGTTGCCGAACATTCGGTGCATCCCTAGTCATTAAGGTAAATTCACAGTTATTATAGTTAACTAAAACTGATACTAAAAGTATGGGGAAAAAAAACAAAAAACGTTTTCAGCTTGTTGCAAAAGCAGCAGTTCTCATTTTAATTTAGTTTAACTTGATGTACTAAAATAAAACTGAAACAGAAATGACTAAAACCAAAAATGGAAAATATAAAAATACAAACTCATATAAATATAATAGTGTCTCAGCGACACAAAAATATTATTTGAGATTATCAGATCTGTTGACTAACATGGGATGCCCTTCTGGCTTTTGTTAGTACCAAAATTTACCTTGTAAATATTTTCTGTTTATTAGAAATTTGAGGAAATATTATTACTTTTATATATCTTTTAGCCACACTGCTTCCTCAATATCACACTATTGGTTGACCACAAGATTTACACCCCTTCAAAATACTTAAATGTTCCTTTTTTATATTATTTTATATTATTAGTATTAGTATTTTTGCATTGCTTACAAATATTAAATGACCTGACAGTTGTTTTTAGTGCAACACAATGTAGAATCTGAGAGATTTTCACAAACTGCCTTTGTAATGGTTATATGAGAACTCTAATGCAGCCAATTGAGATTCCCATGATACTTGTCTGGTGCATTCAGTCAGTTCCCCTCCCCCCCAGACATCTGCTCCGACCAGTCTGATTTCCCAGCCTGTATGGAGCACAGACAGATGTTCATTTTATCTTCTTCACTGTGCGGTAAAGCAGATGAATGCTGGTTGGCTTAATGTGTGAATGCCTTCAGAGATGCTCTTAAGCAATGAAATTAACAGCTCACAAGGTTTAAGGAGATCTGATAGATGTGGAAACCTATTAAAACAGCTCAGGAAGCTCTTTGAATTTGGACTTTACAGATCAGCTATTTTCCTCAGCATTCTAGTCGGCTGTTTCTGGCTCTCGTGATCATTTAAGGAATGCCTAAACTCTATTTATAGTGCTATTTGTTTATACAAATGTCAAGGGGCCCTCCTGCTATCCAAGCAGTTAATAGATTAAAATGTACCAACCTTCGGCCCCAGTAAAAGGTCTTTTAATCTACACGATCTCCTCCCATAAATGTTTGCTGACCCAAACGTCCTGACATTATGAGTCTTATCTGTATATGTACACTTGGCAAACTGATACCCATACTGGCTGATTTTTATGGTTGTGAAATGGAAAGGCCATGATAATTATTGCCTAAACTAAACTGTTAATGTTGAATTACTGACACGTCCACTCAAGTTTGTATTGCTACTGAATAGGTCTGGGTAATGTACTTAAAATGATATCTCAATATTTTTCCAAATTTTGATTATATTTTTGCCTTTAATCTGGAATAGCCTAATTAAAAAGCTGATTTTCTTCTGCCCCAATTTAAAAAAAAAAAAAAAAAAAGATTTTTGGATAGAACAGAATGTTTAGTGCAAAAAAAAAAAACAGTTAAAAATGTAGAACTAGCGACCACTTGTTTTTATTAAATTAACACATGTAGATGTAACAGTATGAAAAAAAGAGTGCAAAAGAGTACAAAAAGTGTATTCTTTAGAGCAGTCTAATTCACATACATTTTACACTGTGCAGCTGGGGTAAATTATGCTAGTGTTTCACAAGTTTTTAACTAAGAACAGAAGTCTGTCAACTTTTTCTGGTTGAGGCATGACACTGAAAACTCTTTCAGATGAGGAACTAGTAGCTGGAACACATAAGCACTTCTTGGCTAGTTTCCAAGAGAAGTGAAATTGCATATTGGTGCCATCTTTGGCACATTAATTGTCTTAATTGTCAACAATATTCAGTATTCATGATACTCTGCTATTTCATAAAGATTATTCGATTGATTCTAATACTGAGCACTTCACAGATTTTAGACTGTTGTAGCTTTCAGTAAGATTTCTTTGGTCAGTCAACTCCAGTTTTGTTTGGTTATGAGCAGGGCTACAAAAACTATTAAGAAGAAAAGAGGGATGAGATGGATTCAGAAGAGGTGACTAGTTTAGGATTGGTATATTTCGTAAAGGATTTTTTTTTTTAAATATTATAATATTTATAATTTTTGTTTTTGTTTTATTAATTTATTTATATAGAATTTCTTTTATAGTAATATGTAATATCTAAAAATTAATTGCATTCATCAAGAATTAAATTGATGAAAAGTGACAATAAAGACTTATACATTATTACACAAATTTCTTTTTTAATTAAATGCAGATCTTTTGACCTTTCTATTTAAAGAATCCTGGGGGGGGGAATCATTAAAAAAAATAAAATAAATAAGCAGCACAACTGTTTTTGACAATAATAATACGAAATGTTTCTTGAGCAGCAATTCATATGTGATGCTGAAAAATCAGCTTTGCCATAAATTACGTCTTAAAATATATTCAGAAAAAAGAAAACGGTTATTTAAAATTGTAATTATATTTCACTGTTACTGTTTTTACTGTATTTTTATGAAATAAATACATTTCTATCTTCACCACAGCACCAGGCAGAGACGCAGAATAGCAACGCTGTTAGGTTTAATTATACATTTATTTTTTTACCAGAAATTACAGAGGCAGTCTTTTCTAGCCTCCCACAATGTTCAGCGCATAAATCTGATACCAAACAACAGGAGGATCACCCCACCCAGTCACAAGTCTGAGCCAATTTTTTTTTATTGACATTTTAGCCTGCTTGCAATTAGTCATTTTTTTTTAATCATTGTTCTCATGTTCATTTATTACAGCTGTGAAGGGCTGTACTTGTTTTCTTGGGCGACAGCCGGCTGATTGAAACACCTCAGCAGCAGATAGAATTGATTGATGAACTCGGTGATGATGACAACAGCTAATGGTCAAATAGTCAACAATCAATCATACTGTGGTTAAGATTTGCATGTGTAATCAACATGTAATGCAAATATAAGTTTGCAATGCAAATGTAAGTTCTGATTTAATGGTAAAAGTAAAAACTAGGTCTGGAGTTTGATCCAGGGGGTCTGTTAAAAATACCCTGTTAAATAGACAGCCTTGTGTTTCATCATCTTTTGCCCTGTGGTGGCTGCTAATGAAGAGAGCTCCCGCTAACAATGACTAGCACAGTTGGCCTAATCAACGCTTGTCTTATGCATCCGTTGCTCTTCCTCTATTCCCCAGCGGTCTGGTTTTCTCGTTATTGTAATCTTGAATTAGGCCTGGTAAATTGAGCTTTTAATTAGCGATGCTGGTACGAAAGTGTGAGTGTTGTGACCTGATACATGAATTACTGTGCAGTCTTTCTTATTTAAATCTGATTCTAAATAGGTGAATCCCTTTAAAACATTATCAGGTCACATTATATATATATATATATATATATATATATATATATTTAATGTTATGAATATTTTTACATTCAAAATAATTTAATGTTTTTGGAATAAGTCTCTTATGCTCACCAAGGCTGCATTTATTTGAACAGAAATACAGTAAAAACAGTAATATTGTGAAATATTATTACATAATTGTTTTCTGTTTTAATATATTTTAAGGTGTATAATTTATTCCTGTGATGCAGAGCTGAATTGTCAGCATCATTACTCTAGTGTCACATGATCCTTTAGAAATCATTCTAATATGCTGATTAACTGATCAAGAAGCATTTCCAAATTAATATTGAAAACAGTTATTTGTTTGAAATGTTTTTATATCATTATAAATTTTATATTATTTATATTATTAAATAATATTTACCGACACTTTTGATCAATATAATTCACATCCTTGCTGAATAAAAGTATAATTTGTTAAAAAAAAAATTTACTGACCCTAAATTTATGAACAGTAATATATTGATAATGTATTTTTTGTAAGTTTATTTATTTATTTATTGCATCAACCTTCTGAGAAGTAAATGTAATGCAACAAATATGACAATACTTTTATTTGTTTATTTAAATTATATATATTTTTAACATTGTGGTAATGAGAATTAGGGGTGAAAATGAGCTGAATAGTCTTTAAAATTATGCCACAATGCAAAAAATTAAAATTTAAAAAAAAAAATCGTAATGGTCTTAAAAACACACTTTTTTTAAACAAAGTATAATTCATTTAGATATTTCATGAGATTCACAGGAAAGAACTGACAGGAATACAGCCATATGTTTGAACACAGGTGCTTAACAGCAGTAATAAAGCCCTCATTGTGCTGGTGTGTGAATGAAGTCAAATGGACGCGTGACTGTAGAGTGTGTTTGCGGTGGGAGGGTCTTGAGTGGATAGAGGTCACTGCGGGTCACCACCGCCCCACTGTCTTTGTTCCTGAGACACAATGATCAACATACTTTAAATCATTCAGATTGTAGCGCCTGCAGAGAATTGTGCTATTGTCAGGCGTCATAATTGATGACTGTGATTGTTATTGGCTAATATTAGCAGTGTTGAGGAAGCTACTTTACCCTTTTCAAATGGTAACCAACTACATTCAAGCTAAGCATTATAGTCTGGACTCATTTAGGGGACACAGAAATCAGCAATCCCCTATCTCTGATCTAAGGGTTGAAAGGCTCGACTGTGTGCTATTTACGGTTTTAAAATCATTGCCGTGTGCAAAGTGACCCTGAGCTATATCTGCTTATTCTGTAAGTGTTCTGCATGAGCGATGCTTCTGTGTAAATAATGCATCGGCTTCATCAGGAGGCTCCGCCGTGTCTTTTCTGAAAAGCAGAGACTCTGTTGCCCGGGAAGTGGCTTTGAAAGAGACTGCAGCGTTCTCTTGGCAGACAGGTATTATGTTTGCTTCTCTGGTTTCATCATTGTATTTATAGCGTGGCATTGCTGAGTCACTGGCAAAGGCTTAAAGTTGAAAACACACAAGGCTGTAGTGTGAGCTGCTGAATGGAATCCAAACCGTCCTGACTGATGATGGAGAAACAGAGTTAGGAATGAAATGACGCTCTTTGACTCGCTATGTTTTGGTGATCTGGCAGTGTTTGGAAAGGGCACTCGCTCTCTAGAGACTTTCTGTCCCTTCATCTGTATTCTGCTGCAAACTCCATCTGGCTAGAGCTCTTAGGGCCTCCTTTAAAGGGACAGTTCACCCAAAAATGAACGTTCTGTCATCATTTACTCGCCCTCGTGTCACTCCATACCTGTGTGACTTACTTTCTTCTGCTGAACACGAAATAAGATAAGCTGTTTATATGTAATATGATATGATAACTGTCATATCCTCTTTATATGTTCTGCAGAAGAAAGAAAAACAGGTTTGGAGCAACATGAGGGTGAATAAATGATGACAGATTTCATTTTTGGGTCAACTACCCGAATTGAGTGATTTATTTATGAAATAAGGGTATTTTTACTATGTGGGTGAATATCATCAATAACATTCCTGTGTCATCGGAAAGAAAGGAGTGATGTTTTGCGTTTAAAAAAAATGAAGTGATATGAATTTCATGACAGTTTTGCAGATTTTCCTCTAATTCTCATTTTCAGAATGCAGAAATCCTATTATTACTGTAATGAGAAATATGTAAATAGTATATTGTAGTATTTGTTGTACTGCCTTTAATTTATGCTGTCTTAAATATAAAAATCACTCCATTGCAATAATGCATTACTGAGAATCTAATGAGAATCACCATTAAGAACAAATAGAAATTTTAAAAACATGAAAGTATAATGCATGTTCCATTATGGTTAGGGCTGGGCAGTAAATCACATTTTATTTTCAGTTAAGTTTTCAGCTCCCAGTAATTGTGAATGTGCATGGGTCAAAGATGAAAGGGGTTTTCAAATATCAAATCAACACAAGTTTAATACAGCTTTAGTAGTTTTTTTCTGGCATTAGAATGTGTCCTGATTCATTTTGTTTTTCTGAGCAAAAAATAATGACTCGTACATTGTTTACCAAGACTAATATTTAGAACCAGAATCATTAGATGACATTAAAAGGGAACACAGTCCAGCCACAAAATACTAATTAATTGTTATTTTAGATATTTACCAATCTTTGACACTATCCTTCAAACCACTCAGTTGTATTTTGCTTTCAATATTGACCAAAATAATCGTGATTATGATTTTTGCCATAGTTGAGCAGCCCTAATTATGGTAAGAGGTGCTTAATTTTCATGAAATCTTTAAGTAAAATATTATTTCTTTTGACATGTTTTCACAAGAGCAGCCCACTTCGCTCATCTGCATTTCTTTCTTTCCTTGTCTTAAAGGTTTTCCACATTAACACCTTTAAGTTTTTCAGTTATCAGTAGAATTCCGAGTGAACTTCGTGAACATTATAAATGCTGAAGAGTGAGTTCCTCATTGTTTTTGCTGTTTCTCGCAGGCAGCCGCTGATTATGTGAAGGCCCACCTGCCCGAGGCTCTGAAACAGCAGCTGCAGGCTTACGAGCGAGAAAAGAAAGACAGCCCTCTCTCCTATCCCGCCATCCTAGAGCAGCGTATTCTGGCTGTGGACCGGGACATGGTGGACAAGTTCTCTGCCACCCATGATGAAGCAGGTGAGCAGGGGCAAGAGTGTGTTTTAGCTTGATCTTATCTATGAGGTTTAGCTGACTGGAAACAGTAAACAATGCTGAATCCTTCTTTTGTCTTCAGGCACAACATGTTTGATAGCCCTGTTGTCAGACCGTGAACTGACTGTGGCAAATGTTGGAGACTCTCGTGGCGTTCTCTGTGACAAGGACGGCAACGCTGTGGCCTTGTCACATGATCACAAGCCTTACCAGCTGAAAGAGCGCAAGAGGATCAAGAGAGCAGGTGAGGTACTATAGCCATAACTGATGATTTTGGTTGGCTTAATTTTGACACGTACAAAAAAATAAATAAGTGCTTCAGCTACCAAAAAAAACAATTTAGAATTTATTTTCTTAGGGACATTTTATCTTAAATAGTAAATATAACCATGTACAGTAGCTGGTGTAGGTGAGGGAAAAAGCCATTCACATATGAATCACAATTCTGTCTTCTACCGAATCGAATCGGTTCATGAATTATGAATTAAGCTTACTACAACAACAGTTCCTATATCACTATCTTAACGAACAGAAAATAGGCTTAAATCATGTCTATTTACTGGTGCACGTCTCCTATGTGCACAGGTACTTTTTACACACGAGAAGCTCTTTCAAAAATGGAACAATAAAGTGCTTGTAAAACATGCTGACGAATGAAAATTCCTTTGATTCAGTTCGTCTCTTAAGATCAGATTTTTTAATTCGGAGTGTCTATTTACACTAAGTGCCAATAGCCCGCCTTGTTGGCAAAGGCTATTTACACTACCTCCGCCCTCCAACGTGTGATTGGGTTAGTGAACACTAAAAAAAGACGGTAGTTTAGCATCAGTTTCAGTGGCGTAGATGGTTAGGCGCATGCTTTGTGACGCGATCGACCCGAGTTCGAATCCGCCTTTTGCCGAACTTTTTTTTCTCCCTTTTCAAATCTCATATCGCATCAGAAAGGCATTTATTTTCAATAAAAATGAAGGAAATAATCAAAAAGTTGAAATAAAAGTATCAGGTAGGGTTAGGGTAGGTGTAGGGAGGGGTTTGTCCCAATAAGGTTGCATCCATTTAATAATTTAAATTAAAATTATAATTTACACTCAATACATTATTGCGTACTGTTTTATAATGTACTACAATACTGAAGTGCAGATAATTGCCACTATTTGCAATAAGTAGTATAAATAGCAGAAAAGCTTGCTATTTTAACAGTGTAAATAGAATCTATAGCTATTTGCACTTAGTGTAAATAGCATATCATTAAAAAATACTGCTATTGTCACTTGGTGTAAATAGAATCCATTGCTATTTGCACTTAGTGCAAATAGCCGCTGCCTTTTTAATTTGACTAAAATAAAATTCAACGTTTAGAACCTAATCTAAAATCAAATCTATGCATATATTGAATAGAAATTTGATTCAAAATCGAGAATCGTTTTTTAATTGAATCGTCACCCAAGAATCAATTTGAATCAGGTTGTGGGATTCCAAAAGATTCTCACCCCATAGTAACTGGTCATTTTCAGAGGAGTTTTGCAGCATTTATTCTTGGCCTTTTATAGGCCATTGTACCTTAAAGCATTTTTATTTTATTCGCTTACACAGTATTTTATTAGTATTTTTACTGCTCTTATTATTAAAATGTTATTTTTATTTTATGAAATTACAAAAATTGCACAAGCCAATTAAATATACTACTTTAGTAATTGTAGTATTATTTTTGTATATTTAATAGTAATTAATGTTTGTTTGTTAATTGTTGTGTTTTTTTTTATTAAATAACCTTTTGATTGATGACCTTTGTTTGACAGTGGTTGGATTTGACAATTACCAAACACTTAATTGTTGATCTTACACAGGGATGCAAACTTGTCACCTTTTGTAGAATTATTATTATTTCCACAACAATAGTATTACTACTACAGTAATATTTCTTTATTGATGTATTACATTTTTGTAATGTAATGAAATTTAAAAAAGGTTGTTATTGTTATTATTATTGTTATTTGTTTTTATTTTTTTATTTTTTATTTTTTTCTGGATCACGCTATGGAGTTTGCATAGGTCCGTACAAAACCAATACATTTCAAAATTTGTAAAGCCCATTAACCTCATAGCATTATTTTTGCAATGCTTATTGCAGTGTAAATGCATTCATGCCACCTCTGAACAGTCTAAATAAATAAACCTAAGTACCACTTAAGAAGCAGCTTCTGAAAACATGTTTTGTCCTCATTGTAGCCTTATAGGTTTGTGTACAATAAATTCAATGTTAAATCAAAATATTTCTTTTTAAGTTATGTCAATTCAGTCATTTTCTCAGTATTAACACTTTAAATTAAATTAGACTTTAAATTATCTTTTTTGTGGGGGGGGGGGGTAAATGTGTCTGCTCAAATTGATGTATGAGTAATTTGCAATTCATTGCATCAATTAATTGATACATTGTACAATTAATTATATTAAAACTCTTGTCAGCCCTAGTATAAATTTTACTAATTATATCATTTACATTTTTAAATGCATATTTACAAACCTTTCAAATGGGGAAGTCAATACAAAAAAAAAAAAATCCGCCTAAAACTTTAACCTCCTCTTTAACTATTGGTTAGCAAATGCATTATTAAACTTTTAATAATTTTTCAGTGATTGGGCCTGCTGTTGTTGTAGGATTGCACTTGTGATACACTTCACTGTGACTGCACTGTGTGAATGTAACACATCTGTGTGATCTCATCCATCAGGTGGCTTCATCAGTTTTAATGGTTCTTGGCGTGTGCAGGGCATCCTGGCCATGTCGCGCTCACTCGGTGACTACCCTCTCAAGAACTTGAATGTGGTCATCCCAGACCCAGATATCTTGACCTTTGACCTGGACAAGCTCCAGCCGGAGTTCATGATCCTAGCCTCTGATGGTCTGTGGGACGCGTTCAGCAACGAGGAGGCCGTGCGCTTTGTGCGGGAACGCTTGGATGAGCCGCACTTTGGCGCCAAGAGCATTGTGCTGCAGTCTTTCTACCGCGGCTGTCCCGACAACATCACTGTCATGGTGGTGAAGTTCAAGAGCAGCTCTGGGAGCAAAACTGGAGAGTAGCTGGACTCAACCAGTAAACAGCCTCCAGTGTCTTTCCGTTAATGCATATTGCCAGAGGCTAGACGGTGTAATAAAAGAGGCAAACTTTCTTCTCACAACTACAATAAACTGTACAGAAACATATGCATGTGCAAACACGTGCATTCCCAGATTTTTTTTTTTTTTTTTTGTGTGTGCCAAATGGACACTTTATGGAAAATTTATTCTGTAATTACTCCTTTTTCAATTCATTACTCTGTAAAGATGATGTATCCCGGCCTTCCTTAATCAGAGCAATATTATTTGTGAAACAGCAATTGGCATAAAGGGTAGAAGGACATTTATTGCCTTGAAGATGCACTCGTAGTGTTTTGTTCAGGAGACATGCATAAATATCATAACTTTATTATTTTTGGTTTGTTTCTTTTTCTTGTTTTTGTGAATTAAGGAGCTGATGAAACCATATCTGGCTCTTGAATTTGGATGTGCATGATCCATTCATATCAGTTCAGGGCATTAATGCCAATTTACACTGGTGCTGCTCATCAGTTAGTTTAAAAGAGGGTGGAATAAGGTGGTGTTAGATTAAGAATGTTACACTTTGATTAAATTTCATAATAGGTCTATGTCCCATTTGTTCTCAGAGATTCTAGTCATACCTGCTCATTCAAGTCACTGTTTTAATGGTTATATGAATACAGAAGAGGCCAGATTGAAGGTAGAATGTAATGTAATTTGTCAAGACTGTTGAAGTAATACTGGCAAACTGTCCTCCAGCTTTCCTCCTAGTTTACTGATAAAATTGGCACCAGCCCCGATCTACACAAAGGTTTAATTTCTTGCACTGTGTGAAATGTATGTGGAAGAATAAAGTGATAAATAAACCTAACAAGTCAAAGCTGATATTGCTCATCTTTGCTCTTTTTGATAAGTTATCATATATATATATATATATGATTTGTACATACACTATATAGACAAAAGTATTGGGACACCCCCTTCTTTAGAACAGAAAAATGCACTTCCAAATCTGTGGCAACAACGATGGGAACATAATTCATGTATTTAAAAATTGTATTTCCATCTCTGTTGCAACAGTTTTGGAAGTGTCTAAAATGACTGTACCCATATGTACAAGTCATTAGTGTTTGCTGATGAGTTTTTGGCCCAAGGTCTGCATTTACAGTCACACCAGAGGTGTTAAACTGGGATTAGGACTTGGTTTTATGCAGACCAGTCAGGTTCTTCCACACTGACTGAATCAATCATTTTCTTTTTGAACCTTGCCTTATACACAGAGGCATTGTCATGTTAGAATAGAAAAGGGTCCTGTCCAAACTGTTGCTATAATATTAGAAGCACACAATTTCCTAGAATATCATTATATGCTTTAACATTAAGATTTATACTCACAGAAATTTCTAAAGTAGTCAAACCTGTTCATTAGAAGGGGGCGACCCAATACTTTTGGCAATATAGTGTATATATACAGTGCCCTCCATAAGTATTGGAACAGTAAAGACAAAATTGCTCTGTTGGCTGTGGAGTCAAGACATTTGCAAATATGATTAAAAGATGAATATGAGACAGAACTACAGAATGTCACATTTTATTATTAGCCGTTTCAACACATACATGTTTTACCAAATAAAAAGAACAGCACTTTTAGAGTTCATCCCACTCATTGATGTGAGCATAAGTATTGGGACAGTTGAATATAAGGCAGATATAAAAGATTAAAAGCTATTATTTAGTTGCAGATCCCTTGCCCACAATCACAGCAGTGAGTCTATGACCCATAGACATCACCAGACTCTTGATCTCATCCTTTGAAATACTTTTCCCAGCCTTTAATGCAGCCATATCCAATTGTTGCTTGTTTTGGGGAGTTTGTGCCTTTACTCTCCTCTTCAGCTGGTGAAATTCATGTTCAATTGGATTCAAATCTGGAGATTGACTTGGGCAATCTAAGACTTTCAATTTCTTTGCCCTTATAAATTCCTTGACTGAACTGGCCGGGTGTTTTGGGTCATTGTCCTGATGCAATATGAAGCACTTCCTAATGAATCTGGTGGCATTTTCATGAATATTGGCAGGCAAGATGGTTTTGTACCCTTCCAAATTCATTCTGCTACTGTCATCATACATTAAGTCATCAGTAAAGTTGAGAGGGCCTTTTCCAGATACAGCCATGCATGCCCATGCCATGACACCACCTCCACCATGCTTTACAGATTAGGCTGTATGGTTAGAATCATTTGCAGTTCCCTTTTTTTTTTCTCCACATTTTTGCTTTCCCATCACTTAGATAAAGGTTCATCTTTGTCTCATCGGTTCGTAAACACAGTTCCAAAACTCTTCTGGCTCACCTTTGTGCTCTTGCCTTTCTATTTTTGGTGCTGGTCAGAGGTTTCAGAGTCTCCTGAGACAGTAGATTGTCAGAGCATCACCCCAGCTTTCTGGAAGTTGTTGGTGATTTTACAGGCACGTCTTTTAGGGTTCATTTTCACAGCTTTTATGATTTTTCTGTCATCAACTATTGTTGTTTTCTCAGCCGATCAGGTCGTTGTTGGTTGCTGGTGTCGCTGGTGGTTCCCAAACTCTTGATTTGTCCATGCCCTTTGTTTTTGCTAGAGCTCTAACTTACTTCCTCTTTTCTTTTAGCATACAAATTGCTTGCTTTTCTCTCAAAGTCAGCTCCCGTGTCTTCATCCTGGTTTGTGTGTGTCATCATCGAATGCAAGATTCAGAATGCAGAAGTAATGGATATAACTGATATGACATTCCCTGCTTTTAATATCTGAAGAATTAGTGCAACAGGACACAGCTGATCACTTAGAAAGGCCTGTGAGGCAACTGTTCCAATACTTATGCTCACATCAGATAGAGGGATGAAACTCTAAAAGTGCTGAACTTCTTAGCTGGTAAAACATCTATGTGTTGAATCACCCAATAATAAAATGTGACATTCTGTAGTTTTGTCTCATATTCATCTTTTAATCATATTTGTAAATGTCTTGACTCCAAAGCCAACAGAGCAATTTTGTCTTTACTGTTCCAATACTTTTGGAGGGCACTGTATTACATCAGTATCGGTATGATAGTGTTATCCTAGATTGGTCATTGTAACAAAACCACACCTGTTGCAGATGACATTTAATTTTGTTAATTTTTATAGTTATCTAATACATGTAAGTTAAAGTTTGTTGTCTCCCTAATGAAAAAAAACAATAGGACACACAAAGCTGGTCAGACTGGGGTAAAGCCTGGTTTGCTGGTCTCAGCTAGGCTAGTTTAAACTGGTACAGCGTTCTCCTCTAAAACCAGTATTAGCAGGCTGGGACTGGGAGACCAGTAAAAACCAGCTTAGCCTTTATTGATCTCATGTGTGTGAGCGCGCACAGATTGTGAGGCAAATAATAAGCAAATAGAATAAGCGTATGATATGACGTTTTGCTGTTTGCATTCTTCCTGACAGACTGACTGATGTGTTTTCACAGGTCCAGCCGCAGTAACCTTACACTGCAGCGCCGTGTCCGAGCTTTAACGTGACGCGCTGCCGGATGCCCGGCTGTCCATCGTGACAACCGGGGCCAGGTGTAAAGCCCCAGAATAGCACCAGCATTAAGTCCAGTAGACTATTAAAGCCCTTATCGTGCCTGTTGCCACTGAGTAAGCTTTCTATAAATCTGCGCTTACACACTCTTCCTGGATCTGACGCCCAGTAGTTCAGTCGTCGTAACATATAAATGTAAGTTTACGCGCAGTGTTGGCACGACTTCACGAGACACTCAGCGGCCTACATTTCAAGTGTTTTTACACGCACAAAAATGGGTCAGTGTAGTTCAAGGACATTCGAGCAGTTTAACGAGTTCACATCACTTACAACTACAAAGTTGTGTGAAAAACGCACTCCCGGCATTTCGCAAGAGAAATGGCGAGCGGACGCCTCTCAGAACGAAGCGGCAGCGGAGAGACGGCGCCGCGGCTGCGGGACTCACGACGACTGCTCCGGGCTGGTCTTTGTGGCGGATCCAACCGGTGGGGTGTGGATAGACGAAACCCTCGGAAGACAAAGGTGAACCTGTGGATGTGAAGTTGGGGTCGTTGTTGTTCTTGTTTTTCCCTGAAATCCATCCTGAGGTTTCTAAAGGTGACGACAATGTCAACAGTGCTGGAAGCATCTGGAAGGATTGAGATGGGATTCTTGGATGTCTGAGGGGCACATTCAACTTTTTTGTTTGGTTTCCATTAACTGAAATGGATCTATTTGAAGAGTTTTTCCAAGACATTTATTGTCATTTATTATGTCACTTACTGCCTGGTCATGGTCACACGTCATGTGGTCAGTTGATAAATGTAATGGGAAACCCATGGTTAATTTCTTTAAACTTATAGTCACATGTCTCAGGGCAACAGTCTTAACTGAGAACTTATTTCATATCTATTTATGTTTATTTTGCAAGGGTTAAATTTTCAAGTTCCTACTTCATGTGTCAAATGACATATTCTTTAGTTTCTTTCGGATCTTGAACATATGTGACATGGGAATCCATGAAAGAGATTTTAATTTTGTTTTATCATGGGATATTTTGTTTAAATGTGTACATTATTTAAGACACAAGAGATAAATTAAGCAGAACTCCGTTCCAGGCATTTTTATCATTTGGGAGGTGTCCTGTGATACTTTGACCCATTAATCATACAGCACTATGTAGATAAGCTAGATATAATACATCACTGAGTAACGCAGACACCATCTTAAGTAAACTCACATTTGTTGGGAGAACACAGTGAGAAACTTTGGTGTTTGTCTACATCTGACATATACAATGGGGCATTCAGGATCCAGACACAAACCTGAAGCCCGTATCCTCCTCTTAGGGCTTGATGGAGCTGGAAAATCAACACTTCTGTACAAACTGAAGTACAATGAGGACTTCCACACGGTTCCTACAATTGGATTCAATGTAGAAATGATCGAAGCGAAGAAGAACAAGGACAAAATCACCCTGACCGTGTGGGACGTTGGAGGGCAGGCTAAGATGCGAGCGCACTGGAGGAATTTTTACCAGGACACAGCTGGAATTGTGTTCGTTGTGGACTCTTCTGATATTAAGCGTCTGGATGAGTCCAAGAGTGTGCTGGAACAATCCTTAAAGAGTGACCACCTCAGGGGACTCCCGGTGGTGGTTCTAGCCAACAAGCAAGATATTGTAGGAGCTGCAACGGTAACCGAGATCACAGCGCAGTTTAACCTGAGAAAGAGTTGCAGTGAACGAGACTGGTTCATTCAGCCGTGTTCGGCGCTGACCGGAGTGGGTCTGGTGGATGGCTTCAGACGAATGGCACACCTGGTGAAAATGACACCCGAGGACAATAACATCAAAGAGACTGTGAAGTATATAAGATCAAAATCGGTTATGTCAATGAAGTAGTAGTGCACATGGTAACTTATTAACCACTTTTTATGGAAGGTTATATACACACAATGCTACTAAATTTGGATAGTTCATAACATGTGAATGGAGTTAAAGTACTAAAAGTTACTTGGGTTATAAATGAATTAAATTCATTATAAACAAGATAATCTTGAATGTCTGTAATGAAAAATGCCCATAAAAACAGCAAAACCCGTTAACCACACTTACAAAAAGTTATGCAAACAAATTAGTTCATAGTTGTTCAGATTCATGTGAACTGAATGGGAAGTTGAGTTATAAAGGAACCATAAAAGGGTTTAACTATTACCTTGAATTAATTGAAGGTATTTAACATAAATGTACAAGTACTTTTACAGCATATTTAAGTGTACAGTTTTTTTTTATAAAACAGACTTGGTAACCAGACTTCTAGAAGAATGTAAACGTCGGAAAAAAAAAAAAGAGTGCACAAAGCAACCATAAAAGGCACCAAATGTTGCTTGAGTTATAATTCATGAGTTTATTTATATATGTGCCGGGAAATATAAAGAACATGAGTGTGTAATTGATCTCTTTAAAAATCAAACTTCAACAGTTGAGATGTATGAATTTTAATGCACAAACATGCTCTGTGACCACAGGAATTGGAGTAATGTCAAGGACCAAGATGAGACGTTCTAAAACTTTATTTTTAGAAAAGGTCACGGTCCGGTTCCATTTTTTTCTTGTGCTTGTTTTTCCTTACGCGGAGGGTAACTGTTCAAACCCGCTTCCCTCTTCTGAACTGAAGAGATCAGAAGCATTAAGGAACAGGCCCTTCTCTAATGGACTGAAGCTTTCAGTCTCTTGATCCGTTTTAAACCCCAGCTCATCCATCATGGGACTCGTCTCGGTCGAGTTGAATAAGAGCTCCAGCTCCTCAGCGATGGATCCGGAGGAGACCTCAGCTGGGCTGGACTGTGGATACCCAGTTGATTGGGTGGTGGTTTCTTGCTTTGGGATCAGAAACAAAGGACCTAATGTGGCAAGCTTGCTCCAGTCTGTTATAAAAGGAGAAGGGTGTTTAAGTGGCATATAACGTGAATAAAGTTGAATGAAATATTAAAAATGTGAAAACCTTTGTTCGAGTCCGTTCCTCTCTTCGACACACCACTGGCATATTGCCTTGAATGTATGAGAGCTCTAAAGGGTTCCAATGACTGACCAGGTCTCACATCATAGAAACCAGCCGATCTTGGTTTTGGGGCCAAATAAGCCTGCTTGATGGGAGGGGCTAGTGTGACACGGAAAGGCTGGATTGGTTCTGGCTCTGCTGCATCTCGTCTGGATGGCTCACAGGTGTTACACACCTCGTCTCCTCCATCCACAGACTGCCACCTGCAACAGCCACAGGGATCTTGCATAAAGAGCAACTGGTTTATACAAAGACTAATAAAAAGGCAGGCATTACCTTCCATCAATAAAAGAACATGCTCGATTCTGAGAGCTCACAGGATACGCAGCAGGGATAGCTTTTAGGTTACATGTGATGAATACCTGTTTCAAATAAAACCAGGAGGCATTGCAGAGTTAGATTACACAGACAAATCGTCTGCCGAACCAAAAGTTGTCATTTACTCATCCTCATTGTTCCAAACCTGTAGGATTAAAATACCATAATTGTTGTGTAAAGGTGGTTCTAAAGAGTTTGATCCATGAGGGGGGCGGGGGAACCCACATACTATTTATGAAATCTGTCACTCAGAGTGGCCAAATGCTGTACACAAGTCAGTGTTTTTCAATCTTTGCCAACCTTCATTCCTGGGTGAACAATCCTTTCAATTAACCTTCATTCCTGCTCACCAAGTTGCTGGTCAATTTGTAGAATCTGAAGGCATCCAGTTGCAGGTTTAATTTGTTGCCTTGGCTCCTCGGCAAGAACTTGGAGCGAGAGTACAAACCCCTACTGTCTGCAAGACATCTGAAAGCGGTCTACATGATTAGAGCTTCCTTTCCAGAAGTTCAAAATACTCAATTCAAGTGTATAAACAACCTGGTAGAGTGTTTCTCGGTGCCAAGACAAGTAAACAGTTCTTGCTTAACATTTTTCTACATCCCTTTAGATACACTTACTGATTTTTACTACAGGACCAGTATTGGTAATTTTAGGACCAGAGTTTAAACCTAATAGATGCACTAATCAATTCAAGTTTGACAACTCACCCATGATAATCCACAAAAGAATATTTGATGTCACTAGGAACCACACCATAAGTTGGTGTAGCCACACACCAGTCAATAAACAGGAGGAGGGGGAAGTGATTGGCCAAGGTAACCGATGCTTGAAGGTGTATCGCATCCCCAAGGAAATAGATGTTTGAGCCCCTCTCATACTGCCAATCATCTAAAAAAAAAAAAAAAAAAAAAATAATATATATATATATATATATATATATATATATATATATATATATATATATATATATATATATCTCTGTTAAATAATTCTGAAGCAGAACACGGTGAATCTAAATACTGTACCATTCATCAGTCGGAGATGAAAGTCCAGATAATCTGTGGCAGAAACAGCGGAAACAAATGGGATCCAAGTGGGTGCCATTGCGGCACTGTCAACACTGTACCTCCTTAAGAGAAATGTAAAAGGAGTTAAAGCTAAAATTAATCCAAAATGTAGAAGTCTGAGGTTTGTCAGCATACCTCTGGTATTGGCACTGAACAGGTATGACTGCACCTTCCTGGTGAAGAACACCATCAGGAGATGGTAGAGGCGAGTACACAATGACATTTGAATATACTAGAGAGTCTCCAGTTACCTGAGAAGACAAAATTAAACACCAACATGCGTTTGTTAACTATCTACCAGTAGTTTACAAGCATCACCTAACAGTGGTTCCCTGTTCTTTGAGGCCTGCCAAGGCTAGTTGCCTAAGTGACGAAGCAAAACTCGAAGAAAACCACCAGAAAGCAGGTTTGTGTCCAGTAAGTACAGGACATTTTTCAACAGAATACCCATCTGTAAAAAGGTCTTTGAACTTACAGACAGTTTGGTTCCACAATCTCTGAAATAAGCAAATATGGTCAACTGTGATTCTCCAGTTTGCATGGCTCCACATGGTGCTGATGGGGAACCCAACCACAGCTCCTCAGCAGAGACTGGAAACCCCGACGCAAACAGGTTTACGTTCATCACGACCTCTATCGCATCTTGATGGCAGTACACGGACACTGTTTTCTGACGCCGCTGTGGAACGGGGTCGTTTGTTTTAGTAGGACTTTGCGGAATCGCGGCCTGATACTGACTGCTCAACAGCTTCTGGCTCGCCAAAGGCCCTCTTTGCCGGAATGGAGACACGCGAGGATAACATTCAGTGAGCAGGGGCGTCATAAAAAAGACAGCAATACACAATGTTAACGTGCTACTCAGCCACATCTCGCCAGCTAAATAATTATATCATAAATACAAAAACCAGCTTATCAATGACGCAGATACAACACCACGTAGGTCGCCGTTTTTAACACAGACTAACCTAATCACCCAAACCACATACACCTGATTTCTATTCTTTCAGGCCAATTAGGTTCCATGAAAATATTTAGAAGCAATGGTTGCTGCACCTGTGCGTACAATATGAGGCTACGTTAAATATTTAAGAACTTTTTGAAATGTTTAAATCTATTTAGATTTTTTGAACTTCACATGCAGTGCAACAAATTGTCTTTTAAATGTTCATTTTTAAAAACGAATATTCCATGTAAACCCCAAATAATGTAAAAAAAAAAAAATCCATTTGTAATTGTTCAACTACAAAAATACACTTAAAATGCAGTTTTAGGTGGAGTAATGCATGCCACACTGCTTGCAACAAACTGATGATAACCATTTTATGACATACATCTATATAAATTCTGAATGAATTCTCAAAGCCTAAAGAAATACCATATCACATATTTTGTTTGAGATAGTGATCTATTATTGAAAATGATGTTCACAGTCAAATTTCATGTCACTGTGATAAAACCGTAGCTTCTGTTGTGCTTATAAAGTTCTTCATATATCTTCAGCAATTCTTGACAGTAAGTATAAAAACAACAGAGACATGTAGAAATCAATGGGTTTATTATGGGTTATAAAAAGTCTAAGGCAGAGAAGATAGAGAAATAGACTACAATGTTAAAAAGGCACAATAAATTACTAAGTTTCCTCTGCTGTGCCACACAAAAATACAAAAGCCTTCCCTCCACAAAACAGGAGCATTGTTTATCACTCATTAAGGCAGACTTTTTAGTTTGAGGTCTTCAAACAGAAATCTGAGGGCTGTGAGAAGGAGAGTCAAGCAGAGATATTAAACAAAATTCTTCTTCTAAAATGGAAATGCACCATAACAGACATAAAGCAGCCAGAGCGGCAAATCCTTTCAGTTCTTGTTTCTGTGTTTATGGCATGAGGTATTAACTGGCAAGACAACAGCTTCGTGCTGCTGCTTTTTCAATTACACATCATGGCAGTGGTTTTCTTCTTTTTTCCCAGCAGAAATGTCACAGGAACAGGAAAAAGCCTGGGAAGACACATATTAATTGTTAGATTTGGTTTTATATTGTTTAGTTTTGAACCAAATTAGAAACTCATTCTTACCAATGGCAGACGTCCATCATGGACCCTCACAAGAAGGAGCAAACCTTCTGTGTCCTGAAGGGGTTGGTGCTGGAGGACACACCGGTCAGCAGAGGATCTTGTAGGGCGTTCTGAATGCAGAACTGCTGAAGCTCTGCAGCCGCCTGAGAAACCTAAATAAAAAATTTTAAAAAATCACAACATCTCACAAATGGAAATGGAAATATTAAGTAGGTTGTATACACAACCAGTTGAAATGCTAAATACATAATCATACTAACAGACACACAAATACATTGGAAAATGGGTGTAATATCAGAGTAATGTGTATTTCTTGCCTTTGTTTCTTATATATAAATAAGGGAGGGTCTACATAAACTAACGTTACCCATTCTAGCTAGCTAGGCGTAGATCACATTTGTTTTCCAGAGACTGTATAATGCTCAGTTTGTTTAACTGAAATTAGTACTGCTTCACTACAATATAAAATTATTTCAATAACCCAACTGAGAAGGCACTGAAACAAAGCTAACGGGCTACAGGTCCACGCCCAAGCTCAACCCGGCGGCTAACTCACTAGCTTCAGTTTCCTCAGAAATTAAACCGCTAACAGAAACAAACCTTTACTCTGTTGATGTTTGCTTCGAAGCGCAACTGCTGAACGATTTTCTTCATCGCAACAATGTTTGATGAGCCCGACATGATGTTTGATATTTCTAATCGATGTACAACAGCGAAGACAAAAGTTGGGAACAAGCGGTTTCCGGTTGGTTCAGTCCGGAAGTACACGAGTGAAACGACTCTCTTTGCGTATTTTTCCGAAACCTACTATGGCGAAGGCTTCACTCATGAATATTAATAAGGTCCTGGCAAGTGACCTTCCGCTTGAGTTCTTTAGTTCAATTAATATTCATAAGATGAGCCTTCAGCGTAGTGTGATTGGATCATCCATCAGCGGCGGTACCAGAGCCGTTGAGAAACAGAGTTACGACACTCCCATAGGCTTCCATAGGAACTTAGGAATGCGGAAGTAAATGTCATGGAGCAGCCAATAGTTCCAAACAACCGATAGTTTCAGCATTGAAGCCCATTCATTTCAGTGCTTCTCAAGCACAGTCGCCAGAAAGTTGAGGAAATTACAGCATTTTTTGCCATTTTAACGCATTAGTTTACCTCTCGGAAATCTGACCAGTAGTTGTATTTTATGAAACGCGTTATAGTTAATGTTTATTTTTAGATACTAGGCAGGTATATGCTATATTTAAAGTTAGATAACGTGAGAAACACCTTTAATAGCGATTTGTAACCAGATGCTAGTTGTTTACGCGTCTTTCTGCACTTTTCTCTCCCTTTATAGGATGTCAAATTAGTTTAAAGTGAAGACTGCCAAGGAAACAATTTGCCCTCTCTCTGGATATATTATATAATAAAATATTTTGATGAATACAGTTGGTTGCCTTTTTTATTTTGAAGTATTTGCAAAACTTAAATTTAAATTTTTTTCATTTACATTTAGTCATTTAGCAGACGCTTTTATCCAAAGCGACTTACAATGTAGAAGCAAACAGACCAACGAAAGAGCAACAAAATACAAGTGCTGTGACAAGTCTCAGTTAGTCTAGCACAGTTCACATAGCAATGATTTTTTTAAAGTAAATATAAATAAATAGAATAGAATAGGTAAGTGCTAGTATTAATTGGTCAGATGGTGGCGAAAAAGATGTCTTTAGATGTTTTTTGAAAATGGCTAAAACCATTTCTAGCATTCATTGATATTCACTTGTGTATGCGTAATGTATCTTATATTTGAACATAATATTGTATTAGAATGTGAATAATTATGACCATAGATGAAGAAATATATATTAATACAATAACACATTTTACATACTACTAGATTTATACTTTAACAAGCATAATTTATTTCATCATTGGTCTGCACATCCACAGAAATAAGTGTAACACAAAAACACACAAAGTCATGCCTTCAAGTCTCCAATCTTTACAAGGTTTACACTATTTATACTTTGCATATATAAAATGTAACTGTTATCCTGTGTGTTGTGATTGTACTATGTTTTTACCTCCATAGTTAAACAAGAAAACATTAATATTATTTCCATTAAACTCCACAGACAAAAATGTGCTACTATCAGTGTATTAAACGAATTAATCAATGGACGTTTTTGTGTTAATATTTGTTGGAAAATGCTGCAAGTATACCCGTTGTTCATTGAATCTGATGAATCCCATTCAAACCTATTGACAGCGCGGAGTTGTTTGGAAACTATTGGAGAGCTCCATGAACTACGTGACATGCGTGGCGGCGAGATCAAAGTGTGTCGCAACTCTGTGGCTGTATCCAAATCTACCATACCTCAAATAGCACTATTTGAGGGACAGCCATTTTAAGGCGGTGCTCCTGAAACCATAGTGGATGTTCTCGGCAAAAATCATTCAATCCCATACTGCACTGGCAGGGAAACGAGTGTACAAACTGGTGTACTCAACGCCAGAGATGACTGAATGCACTGTGGAGAGTCACGTGCCAGTGAATTCTTCATGTCTCATACCGAAGATGGCGCCTGCAGCTGAATCATCCATTCATTCGTTTTTGAAGCGTCATTCCACGGCGTAATACAGCATAATACAACACAGGTACAAAATAATTGTGTCTGACTATCAGGGTTTATACATAATTTCCGTGACAGAGTTCAAGATAAATCCTTCAATCTTACTATTGGAGATGCCCGTTTAAATGATTGATAACAGCAAGCAAACTATGTAAAAGCGGCAGTCCTTTCCGTGTGCACTCAGTGTCCGAAATTCACCACTTTGCTCTCTATTCACTCCTTCAAGTGGGAATCAGGTAAGGAGGACTAAGGAAATAGTGAATGAGGGTATAGGGGGCGATTTCGGATACAGCCTGTTTCTCAACGGCTCTGGGCGGTACAAAGCCCACTTGCCAGCGTCAGCCAATCAGCAAATCAGCTGAGGGTACTGGGCAAACGTAATTAATATTCATAACCTAGTGGAAAAGCAAATAGGAATCGAACTTGTTTTCATATCGTATTCAGAACGTACAAAACCTATACGCCACCTGTTGGCGATTATATATTACATCCTCCTGACTACCAGGAAAAAACAGTTTTGTGAATTTAGTATTTATGATATTTTATTCATATGTTATGCCATGTCCTCCTGTTTAAAAATAAAAAAAATAAAAAGATATGAATAGACATGAAAAGGCAAAAACAGTGGGATTTTTGTTTTAATCACAAATCAATTTAAATTTTTTTATACCAAACTTTATATAAAGTTTGGTATATATAAAGGGGACACTTAATTTCTAGCGATTATCGTCAATTTGATTTCACAGATACTAATTAAACTAAACTGAGCTAGACAGTGACATCTCTGAATTCAATAATGAAATGCCTTTAACTGAAAATTTAATGTTTATTAATCTTACATATACATTACTACATCATCCCTCCAATTTACTGTTGGGCGTTTTGACACAATCTGTATTGTTAAAAGCGCTATATAAATAAAGGTGACTTGACTTGACTAAAGATGTTTCTCAACTCTGTTATGAAAGATATTTTTTAAAAAAAACATTTTTCTTTATGCAAAAAGTGTGTAAAATGGCCATAAACAAGTTTTTCCATTATATACAATGTATCTATAAACTGCATTCACCTATATATTAATGTGTTTTTGTGCAAATAGAATGAACAAATAAGTGCAACAGTGGGAGAATAATTAGCAGAGGTGGTGCCACTTGAGTAAATGTAACTAATTACTGTAAAAAAATTTTTCTGATACTTTGCAGTTGCACTCTGTTATGTGAGTATGCCTTTACTTTCATCACGTAAATTTTTAGTTATAACAAATTTTTGCATCGTCAAATGAGTTTGAGCGAAAGCAAATGGGCTACAAATGACGCCAAAGTTTATAAAGCGAAATGATGCCATCGAAATGAAAAGAAGATTTCGGGGACAAATTTTAACAACAAATTTTTCAAATATGGAACGGTCAAATCTTCAGTCTTCGGTCGAGTAAGAAAACAAAAAAATAAAAATCGATTTAATAAAGGTTTAGGATCTGAACTGAACAAACAAAAACCATTCGAGCAACATTTACACCATCGATCAAACACGACAGGAACGCAAGGTGTTGAAATCATGATATTATCGCTGAATAAAATGAAACGACCCATGATACATAACACTTCTGTTATTGACAGCGCATGCGCCAGTAAGGCGCAAATACCGACGCCCTTCCTCCGAGTTAGTCCTCGAGCACCATCCATCAGTGGAAACGCCAAACATAACGTCGTCCATTGAATCCGATTAACGTGAGCGTATCCACGCCACAGGCGGCTGAGTAAATACATGTCGGCGGCGCACATGGAAAACCGCCAGGCAGTGGCTCAGCCCAGGCGCAAAGAAAATCTTAGTGGCAGCGGCGCGTGGGTTGCTAACCTGAACCTGGGGGTTACGGAGTTGACAAGCTTGAGAATGCCCTCGCTTAGGGTGCTTGAGATACAAAAGCTTATCATGATTACCATAGAAGATTATTATCGCCATGATCATTATCTTTTCAGCAAGAAGTTGAAGCTAAATACAATGTATGCCCGAGAATTTCTTCAAAATAGGTACATGTGCTTTGATAAAGTAAAGAGTATCATGAATGAGTCAGCAAAAGACAGTAATTATTGTTATTAATAAGAAAATAATAAAAGATATAAATACAAACACAATACAATATACAAATAAATAAACAGCAGGTTTTTTTTCAAGCAGTATTACAATAGGTGTATTTAGCAGAGCATTCAAGAAATTGAATGAACAAACATAAAATAAAATATATGGTGGACTGATTCTATTAAAGCAACTGTATTAAAGTTTTTCAGTCAAGAGTAGTGGAGTGATTTTTCTTCTTTGTGTTTGGTGTTTTATTAACATTAAAGGAATAATTCACCTAAAATAAAACAGTGTGTAACACTTTAGAATAGGGAACACATATTAACTAACTATGACTTTTCCACTAAAAATTCCTAATTTGCTGCTTATTAATAGTTAGTAAGGTAGTTGTTAAGTTTAGGTGTTGGGTAGGATTAGGGGTGTAGAATAAGGTCATGTAGAATAAGGCATTATTACGTGCTGAATTACTACTAATAAGTGGCTAATATTCTATTAATATGAATGCTAATTAGCAACTAGTTAAGAGACCCTAAAATAAAGTGTTACCAAATAGGGTTATTTTTATACTATCATTTACTCAAGTTGCTTTAAACCTCAATGAATTTCATTCTTCTGCTAAACATAAATGCTCTTTTGAAGAATGTAGAAAACCAAACTGTTGCTGGTCCACAGTGACTTCCATAGTATTTTTTTACTACTATCAAAGTCAGTGTAGATCAGCAACTGTTTGGTTACCCAGATTCTCCAAAATATCTTCTTTCACAAGAAAGAAATTAATACAGGTTTGGGACAACATGTGAGCGAGTAAATAATGACAGAAATAAAATTTTAGGGTGAACTATCCCTTTAATGACAGTCGGCTGCATGTTTAGTACTGTCCCTTTAAGACCTGCTCCCATCTAATATACAGGCACGCATCAGTTTCTCTCAGCTGTTTACTTTCATTTTAGACATAACCAACTGAGTCTATACATAAACTTTGTGTGTTTTGACAGTATTAGCACAAAAGATAAAAGATAGTTCAGTAATCAGGCGCTGTTTGACAGGCATTTTCGTGCGCGCGCTTTGGGTGTATGTGCTCAGAAAAAAAGCACATGTCTGACCATCGCATGAATGCAACGTTTAACCGGCAAGGCTTTAAAGCAGATGCAAATAATGTACTTTTGTGATTGTGAATAAGTGCAGTGTCCCGTGAGAGTAACTTTACCGCTGAGTTATCACTGAATGGATGTGGCGTTGTACAGTACATAGAGACGGCAGCGGCAGAACTGCAGCTGATAGAATGTGCGCTGTAGCACGATACTACAATATTTCTTCAAAAGCAGATCTTGGAGACATTTTTATCGTCCATGATCAAAAATCGTCATATCGAACACCCCTACCCTCGGCAGAAATCGCAGACCGAGGGCACCGGACCGCAAGGGCACTTTAACACTGACCTCAGCGCGCCCAGCCCCCCCCCCCCCCTGCACGCCACTGAGCCCGCCTATTTGCTCGCAGAATACCTCCGGGTGACGCATAAACCCAGTACTAAATATTAAAAACAGATTCTGTTGTGTGGACCCTTTTCAATTTTGTATTTTTATCCAAAACGAATTTTAAAATATGAAAAACAAGACAATTTTCATTTTTCGTTTCTGATTCAAAATCAAATAACAAAAAAACCAATCAGATTTTCATTTTTTGATTTTCATTTATCAATTGAAAATGGAAAGGACGAATGATACACGGATTGACAAGGTTATTTTACCTGAATGTGAGCTCCTTAGCAAGTACGCAGTTGTGAATCACATGCGTTTTATATATGAGATGAGGACACGACTGCAGCTGGAAATGAGGCCGAAACCAGCACATCCAGTGCAAGAAGACTTTGACTTTTTAATTTTACTTATTATTTTATTTATCCTTTACACTGAAGAGACCTTTTTGAAAGTTATTGTTTTTTTTTTGTTTTTTTGCTTTTGCAATTTTGAGGTATTCAGTTTTATTTTGGTTCTAGAAAATAAGTGTGATTGCTCTCCTCACAAATCAGCTCATTCTTGTGTTTGTTGCATTTTCTGTGCCTTGTCCTGGACTTTTATGTCACTTCCTGTCTCCCGTGGTGCTTGTAGTCAGTTTGTATCTTATCTTGTTCAGCTTGTTAGCCTCCTGTATATATATACAGACCTAGTGTTTCTTTAGTTCTTTGTGAGTGGTTGAATGTAATGGTTGTCTGTTTGCCTGTGGTTTTTGGCTTATTGTTTGTTTTAGTTTTCCATGAAATATCTGCACACAGATCCTTGCCTCTGCCTGTTTTCCCCAGCTTCTCCACAACATTACAGTTTTTGACTGGCATGTCTCTTTGACTTGTGCATCTTTGAACCTATATTTAGTATAAGTAAAATACTTAAGTACTGTTAAAATCAGATACTCTAATACTTTTACTCAAGTTGTTTTGGAATTGGTGACTTGTAACTTGTAGTGGAGTAATTTTCACTGTAAGGTGTCTGTACTTTTACTCAAGTATGGTTTTCAGGTACTCTTTACACCTCTGATAATTAGCAAGATTTTCATAATATATATATAATATTTAATAGGAATATTGATATATAATTTTTTCTCTATTCATTTGTTGTGTCTCCCAAAATGTGTAATAAACATGCTTTAAGTCCTAGTGTCCTCTACAGTGGACATGTATGAAATCAACATCCTGATTCATAACAGAAGGTCATATTTTGATTTGAAACCCCATAACATTTTCATGAGATGTTGATTTATGACAGACAATTTGAAAATTAGTCAGATTTAAATGATCAAAATATTATCATATTTCCATAAGGGTGTTACACTTGATCACTAAATTAATGTCAGCTATTTTTGAAGACCAAGGAGAGAGAGTGGTCATGGTGAAACATCCAATCATTTAGTATCTCTGAAAAGCCCTGAATGTGCTCTGCACAGGACATCCAGACTTAAAACTGTGACGTGTATAGTCTCAGAGAAATCTCTAAAACATAATGTCCTCTACAGAGGACAAAACTCCATAGCTGTTGTCAGGAGGGTATGATAACTCATTTGCTTTTGCTTCTTTATATTATAATGGACTGTGATCGATAATATGAGTGATACTCGCTATTAATAATTCTGTTTATGACTAGAATGCTATGTAAATAGCCTACTGAATTACTTCTCAATGTTCATTATGCTGAAAAGTGTGTTACAAAACAGGAATTATTATGGAAACAAGACAGTCCAATAAAATGCGTCCTAGACTGTTGTCTTAATTAGATTGGTTTGTCCTGTTTGCCAAGCACAACTGATTGGTAGAGCTTTCAAAACAAATTTCCCCACAGCAACCTTTGAAGTACTATATAGTCCCATTTCCTGTCAAAACTCTTTGGATTTCTCCTGAGAGATTTCACTTGTTTCACGATCACGCTATTTCAGTTTGTGGCCCACTTTTGCTGTAAATTCATCTTGTCTTTATTAAACCGTTCACGATGTTTTTCTATCCTACGGTGCTCAATCATCGGACCGGGTGCTTTGCCACGATTTGGTAAGTTCTCGTTTCTTTCTATAGAGGTTTAGGACTGTTAAAGTTTGCTTATATTCACTGTATGAAAAATGCATAATTAGGATATGACCGTTTTAAACAGTAGGCTATAATGTTAAAACTGAGGCATAACTATTAATATCTAACTAAACATATATTTTTCAGGTTGGCGGCCACTAAAGGACGAAAGATAAGTCGGAGAGATCTGCTCAAAGTCAATGTCCAGCGCACTTGGTTTGTATCGTTTCTGTGTAATGAAAAATCATGCATGACTTGTGAACTGTTTTCTACATAATCAAATTTAGAGACAGTTGATACGATCATCCATATTGGGTTCATCTCGGGCAGTTAGGTGTGAGAATGTTTTTTTGAAAATTTATCAGGTAATTTTTCTTTAGGCTAATTAAATAAAAAGTAATGCAGGTCTTTATTATTGGAGTTTTTTAATGGAGTTAAAAAAACATTATTATATAGAACAGATAGAGCCTGTACAGAAATAAAATTACATCAAATCTGCATGTAAAGTTTCACAAACAAAATAAAATAATTAAAATACAAGTAAATATAAAAGAAAAAAGGGATAACATACTAAAACACATACAGTGGAAAACTTAACAGTATAGGCCTATTACAAAAAAAAAATCATAATATTTCAAGAATCTGTCACTTTTCTCATTTGTAATCAAGAGAATTAAGAAATCCATTCATTCAATTAATAAATGTGAAAAGGTATAGGCAGCAAATCAGAGAATTTGCTTATGAATCAATTATTATTATTATTTGTGACCCTGGACCACAAAACCAGTCTTAAGTGTCAATTTTTTGAAATTGAGATTTATAAATCATCTGAAAGCTGCATAAATAAGCTTTCCATTGATGTGTGGTTTGTTAGGATAGGACAATATTTGGCCGAGATACAACTATTTGAAAATCTGGAATCTGAGGGTGCAAAAAAATCTAAATATTGAGAAAATCGCCTTTAAAGTTGTCCAAATGAAGTTCTTAGCAATGCATATTACTAATCAAAAACGAAGTTTTGATATATTTACAGTAGGAAATTTACAAAATATCTTCATGGAACATGATCTTTACTTAATATTCTAATGATTTTTGGCATAAAAGAAAAATCTGTAATTTTGACCCATACAGTGTATTTTTAGCTATTGCTACAAATATACCCCAGCGACTTAAGACTGGTTTTGTGCTCCAGGGTCACATTTTTTTAATTAACAGTGCAGTTCACTGAAGTATTGGTTTTACATCTCTTAACTGAACGGATCTGGAAGAATCAAAGTGTTTACCTATATGAAGATATAAACTATTCCAAAAGTTTTGAGTTTCGTCACATTGAAAAAATAAATCGATCAGTGCCTCATCTTTAATCCCACACAACAAGAAGGACAGTCAGCATCCATATATTTCGCCACAATACCATTCACAGGATATATTTGTCGTAGGATCTTAAAATGAACTGGTTTTGTCTTATTGGGAGTGCAGTATGCTACTTGTGAGGAAACAACACATTAATGGAGTTGTTCTCAATGTGCTTCACAGCAGTGACATCATGGATTACGTGTTGGTCAGTGTCCCGCCCCCTGTCTCAGGATTGCCCCGCCCACGTTTCTCCCTGTACCTGTCCTCTCAGCTGCAGTATGGAGTGGTGCTTGTCTACCACAGACAGTGTGAATTTTTGTTAGGTTGGTGTGCTAAAACTTGAGGGTGAATGATCATTTTTGGGTTGGGACAATTTTTTTGGTCAAAAATATTCACTTGTGTACTTTTATAAGGATATTAATGAAATGCCCCTAATATAGGCCACTCTTTAGGCTTGATTTGCTAAAGATTGATATAGCAGGAAGACGGCAAGAAGGTTTTTGCTGTTTCGACTGCATCTTTGCTCTTTTAAGATGAGAAAGTGCATTACAAACAGCCTGATTAGAGCTGATAGGGATCATGAAATATATAGCATTGAGAGATTTTGATGTGTCCATTGATTGTGTTTCTGTAATAGTTTGTTAATGATGTTTTCCCAGAGGACACTCAGGTGGCAATAGATAGATTGCTCCGCCTTAAGGTGAAGTCCAACATTGACATAAGGGATGAAGAAACCAGGTCAGGCATTTCATTTCCTAGACATTTTCTATCATGAGCATATACGTTATATCATAATGCAGATGAATGGAACCCTGTTTATGTTTTATTCTCTTCATGACAATAATGTCTGATAAATGTTGTGATCCTTTAAACAATGATCTCTACATATAGCACTTAAGAATTTTTTTCTTTTATTAGTTGATTTAACAGGGACAGTGCACATTATTAAACATTGTAAATATGACAGAATATGCCATCTGTAGTCCCTGTACTGAATGTTTCAAAGTCACCCTAAAAAAAAAAATTATAATTGCAAAAATAATTCAAATTTGCATTTCATGCTATTTTCAGATTTGCACCAGCAACGTTGACAAAACAGCATTTGTAACCCATTTTGACACATTTACAAATGGATCGGTATGGCCAGTTTTTATGTTTTTCAAAAAACTTAGACTTTTTTTAAATGAAATGCAAAATATGACAAGGAACCTGTATTAAGACAAAAAAAAAGCTTCTATTGTCATATAATGCCATATAAGTTTGTTGGCCTCTCAAAATGTGAATGGCTACAAGTAAAATAAAATAAAAAGTCTTCCAAGTGACAATTACATACCTTTTTCTCAAGTTAAGGTTAAAAGCAAACAAAAATTTTAAATCCAGAAGGTTAAAGCAAACTTGTTCCTGGAGGGCCGGTGTCCTGCAGAGTTTAGCTCCAACCCTAATCAAACACACCTGAAGCAGCTAATCAAGGTCTTTCTTGGTATACTTGAAACTTCAAGGCAGATGTGTTGAGGCAAGATGGAGCTAAACTTTGCAGGACACCGGCCCTCCAGGACCAAGTGTGGTGACCCCTGGGTTAGAGCAATGGGACAAAGGTTAAATAAAATAAAATAAAATAAGATGCAGAGCTTGAAATCTTACATTTACAGTTCCTCAACTTCCTCCTTGTTGTTCTCAGGCAGAGTCACATGATCCCAGATGCTGCTGCACTGTTTGATGAAACAGAAGGAGCGAGGGATCCATTCTTTGGCATTATGGAGACTGGTTATGGCCTGCCAAGTCCAAGCAGCCTCATGCAGGTGGATGCAACACAGAATTTCAAAGATGAATTTCAATTCATCAAGAAACAAAACTGTATCATGCTTTCCACCAAAATATTAAGCATCACAACTGTTTTCAGCAATGATAATAAAAAAAAAAAAAATGTTTCTTGAGCACCAATTCAGTATATTAGAATGATTTCTGAAGGATCGTGTGAAACCTGAGAACTGGAGTGCTCCTGATTTTTTTTATTAGTGCTATTTAACACTGAATCTTCTGAGTTAAGGATGGGTTTTATCAGTCATGTGTAGTCTAACCTCTCTCACTGTGGCTCAGCGAATGGAAGAGGTCTTACCTGAGCAAGTCCCGCCCACTAGAGAACCAACACCATCTTCAGATGGTGAGTACTGTAATGTGATCCATTGCCATAGCCATAGTCTTTCAAATGATGCTATGGGAACCATCAAAGAAATGGTAATAAAGGAACAGTAATAAAGAAAGGAGAAGACAGAAATATAGAAATGTGTATTTTGTGTATTTTTAAAGCCCCTTATTTCCCCTCTAGGCATCACGGCCAGCCAGGAGTCCATCACCCTGACAGAAAGAGAGCCAGTCATCATGCCCGAGCCAGAGGTACAGCTGTCACACAGCATCATCACCATATGTACATCATCACTGTATAAAATCCAGCTGTGTGTATCCTGACTGCTGTTTCTCTCATTTCTCAGTTTGAAGGAGCAGATCTGCAGGAGTCTGACATGATCGAGCTTCTGCTGGAGCAGCCAGATCACTTTCTTGAGCGTGAGTGACGGCGACATGCTGTTTTCATTCACACATATAATTATGTGCAGTAATTATCCAGATGCTGAACCCAGATCCAGATTACACATGCTAACAAATTAATTGTGCAAATCACACGAAACATGTCCTGGTCATATTTCAAAACATGCCATGTCATGTTCATATTTCACCCTAAAATCAATTAATTCTATGAAAAGAAATTATATATTCATCCTTTTCATAAAAGATATTTCATTTAAAAAATTTTTAAATATGTTTGCATCGTGACGTTTTTTAATGACTCTCATTAATGATTCTCATTACTTTTATGCAGTAAATGCTAAATATAAAGAATATTATTTATTTCTTATTTCTTATTTATTTTAGATCTATCTATCTATCTATCTATCTATATAACAGTACTACGTTTTTAATGTGAAGTTACTATTGTGTTATTTAATACTTTATGAAAAAAATAATAAAAAGGGATCATTCACCCAAAAATGAAAATTCTGTCATCATTTGCTCACACTTGGGTTGTTCCAAACCTGTTGATGGTAGCCATTGACTTCCATAGCATTTTTTTTCATGCAAGTCAATGGCTAAAATCAACTGTTTGGTTACAGACATTCTTCAAAATATCTTCTTTTGTGCTCAGTAGATGAAAGAAACTCATACAGGTTTGGAACAACCTGAGTGTGAGCAAATGATGACAGAATTTTCAGTTTTGGGTGAACTATCCCGTCAGGTTTTCTGGGATTTGCCCAAACGCTCATAATGAGCCAGTGCTCAGTTCATGTGGTTTCATCAGTTTCAGCCATTCCTGTCATGTTGTGTCTTTGTTTGTTTTATATCATGGAGATATTATAAATGAGTGTTAGACTTAAATTTGAGAAGTGCTTGGTTTTTTGCAGGTGACGATGAGAGGCAGCTGGAGATAGAGAGGGAAAGAGAGCAAATAGAAAAAGAGAGAGAAGAGGACAGAGAGCCCAGGATCCCTGATGAAAGAGAGCAAGAGAGAGCAGCGCTTGAGCGAGAGGCAGCCAGAGATCTGACAACATCAGTCTCTTTAGATCTGTATGTTTAGAGAATCACGCTCAGACTTACGCTTATTTCTTTTTAGTAAGCTTTCAGTAAACAAAAGATACTAAAAATGGAAAACTTTGAAGGTTGAAGGCTTTAAAGTCCCAGTGAAATCAAAATCTTTTATCCGGAATCTCTTTCTCGAGTTTTCACCTTGGGTAGTCTATTGTTAGGGCTGCATCCCTGCTGAAAAAACACCAGGTTAGGTATGTTTTGAAGCATGGCTGCTGGTTTAAGCTGGTATTTAGCTGGTCCTAAGATACTTGCTCCTGCTCAGGACCAGCTTAGGACCAGCAGCCATGCTTCAAAACATACCTAACCAGCATATGCTGTTTTTTTTCCAACAGGGATGATTAATCATATTTTAATTTTGATAATTATTTCTGCTTTTCTCTTTTAATTAAGCATTATTATTTGTGATATTGACTAGTTAGTAATATGTATCCTTTTTAAATTTGACATTTAAAATATGATCAGTAAGTCATGGCAATGACTTGCATTTACATTATTTGAACTTATCAAAATAAGCTGAGCAATTTCAACTTGTTTTGATAAGTTATATGAAATTCAGCTTGATTTAAGTTGGTTTAATGTAATTTAAGTTGAAATGACTTGTAAGTAAGGCAAGTAGTAAGGCAGCAACTGAACTAAAATACAGTAGATGAAAATGTTTTACTGTAAAGCCTCCAAAAGCATTCAGGCTTGGGGTTGCCAGATGTCAAGTGTTTAAATCCCCCAATCAGGGCTATTCTCTTATCCTCCTAGACTTTGATGATTTGAAACACTGACAAACATGTAGTTTAGTGAATATTCTGCTCAAATGAATGTTTAATATAACCAGTCTTTGTTCCTTCACAAGCCTGCTTGTGCTATTTCCTGCGACTAAATCTGCGAGAAAACCTTCTCAGTGAGAAACTAATAAATCCAAACGTGAATCTTATGTTGTTTGCCATTGTGGCTCCTAAATAAATACTCTTATGCATCCTCTGTGCTACAATACAAAATCATTTTTGTTGTTTTAATAATAAAAAAATAATAGAATCATTTGTAATTATTGGAATTAATGCATCAAATGTATAGGCAAAAAACTGCTTTCAATTCCAGAGGCTAAAAATTAATATAGCTTAATGTTATATGGGTTGAAAAACATCAAACCAGTGCTTTAAGATGATGATTTTCCAGGGCACAGATCACTGCCGCATCAAGCCAGGAGGCTGTCCTGCTGCCTGAGGAGGATCTGGGGCTGCCCATGGAAATGCCCGTGTTAGAAGAAAGAGAAAAGACCCCCGTATCTGTGTCTATAACCATACCGTCACCTCCGCCTGGCGAAGAGGAGAAAATGGCTGTTGAACCCAGAGAAGAGAGGGCAGTGAGAGAGTGGAGCCCTGATCTTGAGGTGTGTTACGTTTTGAGGTCTGTCTTCATCCTGCAACGATCGAAGCATTTTACACATTTGTCATCAAGCCCCGTGTGTCCCTCTGTCAGCCTGCTGTAGTGAGGCCTGAATCCCCTACAGAGAAGAGGAAGAGGAGGAGACAGCTGCTCTTCATTGATGAAAACACACAGATCTCTCAAAAGGAAATGAGGGCCTGGATTGATGACGTGGAGACAGAGACCAGGCCTTTGGTAAGTCTAAAACGATTCGAGTTCGACTTCAAGTCGGCATTAGTTTGTGTGTACAAGTAAAATGGAGTAAATCGTGTTTTTTTTTCTTCTAGGCATCACTTGTCAAACCACCATTTGAAAAGAAAGGTGCTAAAGAACTACTCGAGAACCCTTGCATGAGTAAGTTGGTCATATTTCACCCCACATTTATAATGAAAAATAAACCTGTAATTTGCAAAGAGCCAAATATACAGTATATACAAGCACTGCAAAGAAATAAAAAAAAAAAGTAAAGATATTTTCCATTTTAAATAAATGCTGTTCTTTTAAACTTTCTATTCATCAGAGAATCCAGAAAAAAGTAGCACAGGAATGAATTACATTTTAAAATATCTTCAAATAGAGAAAAGTTAATAATATGTGACCCTGGAGCACAAAAGCAGTCTTAAGTCGCTGGGGTATATTTGTAGCAATAGCCCAAAATACATTGTATGGGTCGAAATGATTGATTTTTCTTTTATGCCAAAAATCATTCGGACATTAAGTAAAGATCATGTTCCATGAAGATATTTTGTAAATTTCCTACTGTAAATATATCAAAACTTCATTTTTGATTAGTAATATGCATCACTAAGAACTTCATTTGAACAACTTTAAAGGCGATTTTCTCAGTATTTTGATTTTTTTGCACCCTCAGATTCCAGATTTTCAAATAGTTGTACCTCGGCCAAATATTGTCCGATCCTAGCAAACCATACATCAATGGAAAGCTTATTTATTCAGCTGTCAGATTATGTATAAATCTCAATTTCGGAAAATTGACCCTTATGACTGGTTTTGTGGTCCAGGGTCACATATTTTACTGTATTTTGAGCAAATAAATGCAGCCTTGCTGAGCAGAAGAGACTTGTGTAAATATATGCATTGTGCATTATTTCCATGAACGTTAAGCCCATTTTCCTCTTAAATACTCATTGGTGTACTGTGAAAAATTCTCATTCACATTATTGTGTCAAAGTTCCTGAATTACAATCATCCTCTCCAGGCACAATATTTTAAATTTAAAGGCATAAAATTAAAATAAGTGAAACATACATTTATATTGTACTTTAAAGCACAACAGTAAATTGCTTTACGAAATAGATGTACATATGCACATAAAGATACACATACATATGAAAGGAGTTAAAAAAAACAGCAATAAAAAGAGCAAAAATATGTAATAGAATTAGACAAAAAAAAAAGTAAAAAAAGTTTCACGAAAATGTTTTTTGTATTGCTTTTGGGGTCAAATATGACATGATATATGGATATTATATGGAGTTTCCATGATATTCACTGAAGCATCCTTTGCTTTACCCCTTTATACAGTCCAGAGCTTAAGCTAAAGGTCATGTTATTGACAGTGAAGTGTTATGCTTACACAGGCCTTCCGCCTGAAATCCTGGCGCTATGGAAACAGGCCGCGGTCCTGAGGCCCATCCCACCGTCCCGGCTACGCGAGGAGGTTCCTGTAGCTGAGGAGATACCAGAGAGAGAGCAGGAGAGACCAGAACCAGGAGAGAGAGAGGAGGAGAGAGAGGTTAGCATTCATAGCATGTGTCCCACATTCTGAGATCTAACTCGTCCCATACAGACATTTTTTGTCAGCTGAACTTTTTGACCTAAAATGTTTACTCAAATTCCCCCTGAGATTTTACTGTAATGTTTGTATAATTTAACAGCATATTTGAATGTTCCCAGTTCTCTGATGTTTGTTAATAATCACATGACATGCAGGCAAACAAATACATTATTTGTATTATATAGGTATTTTGTTTTTATTACTTTTATTATTAAGTACATTGACATCAAATATAAAGTGGGCCCCAAAATTGTAAATACACTCAAAAAGTAGGCTTTATATATTTGAATTGCATATAAAATTTCCATCCATTTAGACAGTTTTTAACATAATTAAAAATATTGTGATTCATATTTGTTAGTTATACATAAATGAAAAGATTTCTGTATTAGTACCAGTAAACAGAATATGTTTTAAATACACAATAACCAGGTGTATATATATATATATATATATATATATATATATATGTGTCAGCAATAAATCCAACTGACTATTGCCATATTTTAACCATGTTCATACTTATTTAACTGAATCACTTTTCAGCATGAACAGATTTATGTTGATTTAAAACAATTTATATAAATACATTCTGAAAATATGATTACTTAAATGAAATCAAATAGATGCAAATAGCTAATAAACAATAGCATATTTTTAAGAACAGAAATCTTACCTCTTTTATTTATGTATGTGCATCACATTAAGTTTATTAGTGTATGTTTAAACTAACCCAAATGGATGGAAATTTTATATGCAATTCAAATACAAAAACCTTAAATTTAGGCCTAAATCATTTTTGAGCGTTTTAGTGACTGATCTTTTTGTCCTACATCCTTACTACTGTAGATTCCCAGAGAAATGTTGGAGTCTGGCCTCTTCCAGCAAGAAACACCAGGTAAAACATTAGCACATACTGTATTTGTAGAATAACTTTTTTTGATAGTTGTTGTGGTGTGTTGTGAAGGAAGGGAAAGAACGAGAATGATAGTTTAGCTGCTACATTTACAAACTGAATGTTCATGTTTCAATGAATTTGCAGCCTCTCTGGTGGTTTTGGAGACGACAGACAAGGATATCTCTCCACTGGAGACTCCTGAAATGAGACGGTGAGAGGAGAGATGCTAAAAGAGAGACAGAAATAGCTGTCGCTGTCAGAAGCGACTGGTTTGACACTTGTGAGTTTCACATTCAGTTGCTGCATAATTATGTGCCTCTGAATAATGACTTCGTATGTATGTGCTGTCATGGGTTCAGATCCCCTGTTTCAGAAATTCAGTTCGGCCTTGAGGGCATCCCAGAAGAGAGGGTCCCAGAGATGGAAGATATTACAAAGGATATCGAGGAACAATTAAGGTACTGCTGAAAAGCGCTTATTTTTGATGTCAGTGTCAATATAAAACTTTTTTATACACTAGTGTATTTGCATTTTTTGTTATTTATTGAAAGGCTATTTATATTTATATTACTGTAGTCAGGTCCAGTCACATTTATAATATATTGTGCTTTATACAATACAGATTTTTTTCAAAGCAGCTTCACAGTAATAAACAGGAAAATAACTGTATTTATGTTGGAAATTTCTTCAGTTAAGAAACAAATACAATTTCAGCAGTAAATCAGATTTAAAAAGACAATGGTGTCATTATTCAGCTCAGTTTGATTTAATTCAGTTCAGTAAGAGTGTCACTGTTGTTCATTAGTTATGAAGCGAACTCAATTTAACTATGAAGCCGCTCTACAGAAGGCAATTGTGTTGTTAGTCAACTCAGGTCAGTTCAGTGTTGATTCAGTTCAGCTCAATAACAGTATCAATGTTGTAGAGTTCATCAGTCATGAAACAATTGTGATTCAGGTATAAAGCAGCTCTACATAAAACATTTTTGTTATCCTACTCAATTTAGTTCAAGTTTTGTTTTTGTTCTCATCCAATAGTGTGAGTGCAGTCAGTTCGATACTGTTACTGATCATTAGGTGTATAGCAGTGGTGTAGTGGTGCCTGGAGAAGTGGGTATACCCTTAATTTATGCCCCCAATTTTTTTTTTTTTTAAACGGCCCGGCAAAGGATGAACGACTTGTGTCATAAACAGTGACATATAAAACTAGTCTTGCATATTTAGTTCACTCCAAAATGGGCCAGTAATATTTGCACACTGTCATTTAACTTCTGCTGCTTGAGTAAGGATCATTATGAAAATAATATCATATACCTCCACAGGTATATGATATATAATATAATACTACCTCCACAGAAGAGGTGCAGATTTTGCAATAAATAATTAAAATAAATATAGAAATAGACTGCAGCAACTGACATTTTGTCAGAACCTCTAGTAAATTAGATGCTATTTTGTTTAGTTGTCTGTTCAGAATTGTGGGAGAATTGTGATCTCTATTTGAAACAAACAAAAAATCGTGATTCTCAATCATTTCAGAAGTGAGGGGGACAGAAATGTCAAATATAATAATTTTTTTTGTCTAATTGACAGGTTTTATTATGATTATTATTATTTATACCCCCGGTTTCACAGACAAGGCTTAAGCCTAGTCCTAGACTAAAATATAAGTCTGAGCTGTTTCAACTGAAAGAAACTTGCACTTACTGATCATCAAATATATCAGTGCCTTTGTTTTGTCTCAAGATGCACCCCAGTAATGTTTTTTTTTAAGCATGTTTATAAAAATTACTTAAATGTCCTAATTGAACTATGGCCTAATCCTGGCTTAGTCTAAGCCCTGTCTGTGAAACCAGGCCATTAATTATTACCTCTTGCTTTTAATTGTCTGAGAAATCAAATACACTCCTGGACAATAACCAATAATTTAATATTTTTCCTGTATTTTCCTAATGACAATTTTATGATTTGTTTAGCCTATATACTACATTTTTCCCCATATTTTTTATCACAGAATAAGGCAGAAAATATATTTTATAGCCTAGTAGCCTATCTGTTGCCAAGTGTAATAAATGCTATCAATTAGCACTGCATTATTCAGAATCAGATGCTTTTTTTATTAACTGGAGATGACTTGAAAAACACACATAAACCATTTTGTCGCAATCATGTGTCTTTGCGTCTTTTTATTCAGCTTAGCTACAGTAGAGATAGCTTTGGGTACAGCGATAGCTGGATTCTTGCAGGTCGTGATTCGTAAGTTAGTACTTCTATGAGGCCGTTTCGGACTTTCTGCGCAAGAGCGCCATCCGGCTTCGAGTAGCCTATAAATGAAACACACACTGCATGAGACTGTTTACGTCTCGTTCCTGACCGCATCACTGTCTTTACTGGATGTTTTTAGGGAATATTTGCATTTATTCACATGCAATTGGATTAGTTACTCATATGCTGGACTAGGGGTGCACAAACTCGTTCCTGGAGGGCCGGTGTCCTGCAGAGTTTAGATCTAACCCTAATTAAACACACCTGAAGCAGCTAATCAAGGTCTTACTAGGCATACTTGAAACTTCCTGGCAGGTGTGTTGAGGCAAGTTGGAGCTAAACTCTGCAGGACACCGGCCCTCCAGAACTGAGTTTGGGCACCCCTGTGCTTGACTGTCATGATTTGGCAAGTGCAGGACACTACTGAATGATGCGCATCAGAGGGGATTTAGAAGTGGGTATACGGAATGCCGACTGAAAAAAGAAGTGGGTATATGCCGTATACCTGCGTATACCCTCCACTACAGCACTGGTGTATAGTAAAACAATATATTCCCAAATTCTGTTGTTTTGTTTTTTTTCTTCCAAATTCTGTGTTTTTTTGTTTTTTCCATTTTAATTTTCAATGGCTAAATTAAATTGTATTAACTGTGTAAAGCTCATCTTACTAACTGAAATAATTAAACATAAATTTAACAGCACTTTATTAAACCCTTAACAAAAATAAACTTTTTAGGACCCTATGAAATACATTTGTGACCCTGGTCCACAAAACCAGTCATAAGGGTCATTTCTTTTGTTTTTTTTGTTAGGATAGGACAATATTTGGCTGAGGTACAATTATTTAAAAATCTGAGGGTGCAAGAAAATCAAAATATTGAGAAAATCGCTTTTAAAGTTGTCCAAATGAAGTTCTTAGCATTGCATATTACTAATCAAAAATTAAGTTTTGATATATTTATGGTAGGAAATTTACAAACATGATCTTTACTTAATATCCTAATGATTTTTGGCATAAAAGAAAAATCGATAATTTTGACCCATATAATGTATTGTTGGCTATTGCTACAAATATACCCATGCTACTTATGACTGGTTTTGTGCTCCAGGTTCACATTTCTATATTCTGTTCTATTTTCACCAAATTCTGTTTTCCATTTTAATCTTTATGGATTACATTTTAATTGATTAATTAAACAACTTTATGATTTATTTATTTACACCTTTTTTCAGAATTTGTTGTGCATTTTAATGTTTATGGTAATCAAATGAAGACATAAAACATTCATTTATTTTTTAATCAAACAATTTTAGAACAAACCCTTTCAATTTTTGACAAAGTGCTGCACAGCAGAGGTTTACTTTTAAAATGAAAATATGTAAGAAACAATTGTGTAATTATTCCATAGGAAATAAAGTTTTAATAATAATTTTATTAGTGGTAGTAGTATTATTACATTATGGCAAACTTTCGATATGTCTGTACAATAGTAATATATTTATATCACAATTTCTTCAAGTTAAACCAAACTTTTATTTTGATGGGTTCCTGTGAAGACCTTTAAATTTCTGTGTGTGTATATATGATGGTAGTTTTTCCTCAAAATATCTTACATCAGATCTTTTTTTCCAGCATCGCGGAAATCATAGGATCCTAATAATATTTTTGTAGTATTTTATATTTTTTGGTTTGTCCGTTTCAGTGGCATGTGACTATAGACAGATGTAATATCTAATGCATTTTTTTGTCTAATGTTTTTTTTTTTTTTTTTTTGTTCTTCTGTTGAAGGCCAAAGGATGTTATTGAAGGTTTGGTGACCTTTCACTCTCTGCTGCCCCCTCAGGCCAGCCGCAGAATTGTTGCCCAAATGTTTTTTAGATTGCTAGGTAAGATTATGGCAGAGGATTTACCATTCTATAATGCCTGACTATTGTTAGTGAAGACAAAATAAAAAAAAAAGAAATTATGAAATTGAGATTTTGCTGTAAAAATTTGTGAGCACTGGGACTATTCTCAGAGGGATGATTGACTTACCAAAATCAAACTTATTTTCAACTAAAATATACAAAGACTTAAAGGGAGAAAGAATTATACTTGTCAGGTATACTGTATACTGCTATACTGACATATGCCACCCCATCCCACTTCAGCTGCTATCTGTCTACCCATGAGCCTCCTCACCTGCTAGCTGCAAAAAAAACGGTGTGAGACTGAACACCACAATTAACAATATAAAGGCATTCAAATTCTCCCCGGTGCTTAATTTATTGCAAAGTACAATCACCCGGACAGATATGCTGTCTTGTCTTATCCTGTCTCGTCTTGTGTTTACAGAGGAAATAGTTGCAGGACAGGTCACAGTGCAACAGGACGAGCCGTATGGTGACATCCTCATTTCACGGCTGTAGATCGAAGAGGACTGATGAGGACTTGCCATTGTTTCCAGACAAAACTGGTATGAGGATATTTATTTACATGACTTATTATATCAGTGTTCTGGTTTATGAATTTTAAACAACTGAAACATTTTTAGTTGTGGTAACCTTACTGATGGTTTAACACATGTTTGTCATTGTTATTTTATTATTTTGATATTTTGTACTTTATGAAAAAAAGTTTTGTCTTTTTGAGAATTAACTTAAGAATATTTTATGCACTGTTTTCTATAATATTCGAATGATACCATGTTAATATTTCTGTTTTTACTATAATATTAAATTGTTCTGTTAACATAATTAGGTTTTACTGTTCCACACTTAATATTTATCTCTTAATATTTATCTAATTTTTACATACAGCACATATGAAATCTGCATTGTTGCTAGTTTTAATCAATAAAGTTTATATTGCCCTGTTTATTTTTAAAAGTGTTTGTAAGAAACTAATAAAAATTGTATATAATTCATATTTGTATTGACTATATCTTATTTCACCAGTTTCACCCTGAGTAAATGTGATATAGCATGAAGCTTTACACACAAAAAATAGTTTTCTTATTTTATTACAAACTCTTAATTTTACAGGTTCTTCTCAACAACACAACTGTGCAATATATATTTATCAGTTTGTTTACCGCAAATCAGTTTTGGCACAAAGTACATTAGGCACTAGGTTTACCACAAATACCAGCGTAGACAGAAGTGAATATGCTAAAATACATTTCAAGTTATTTCACATACCTTCATTATCGATCTGGACAATCAACTTTGTCATAAATATCAAAATCACAATTCAGTTTAATCCAAATTTGTTCTCATTCCAGAACACAGTCACACAAAAATGAACATTTTCCCTACTACAGCGTCATAGCTCTAACAGTGCAAAAGTCCAGAGACTTTTATGCTAAACCCAGGGAACTGTTCTTTCAAAAATTCTCTTGGAAAATAAGCCGAAACCCCTAAAAAGAAAAAAATAGCTTTTTATAGATTTAAGAAATTTTAGACCTCTAGAATAAAACGTTATATAAAAGTTAAGATGCGGTCATATTAGCAAAATTTTGTGGACAAAAAAGGTCTGTTGTCCGAACTATCAATAGTGTAGTAATTTTGGCCAAAGCTGTGCAACTTGAACTGTGAAATCTGCATGAGGAACATTATCGCCTTTACCTGAAAATCCTGATTGCATTGAAACCTTTTGAAATAACTGGATTTTGCCTGTGAAAATTTGCCAAATGATGGTAAATGTGACCGCACCTCAGAGTTTAGGTTTAGGATGAACCAAATGATAGCATCATAATATTGAGCAATTCCTTAAGTATAAATACAGTGTCTAATAAAGAGAAAAAACAAGCAAATTATCTCCAGAAAACTCTCTAAGTTACTAAAATGTGAATTGTTTCTTCTACATGTCATGTTTGTAGAGAAAGTGTTTGTTATAGTTCCTCTACATTTGTAGAGAATCTTAAGGTGAATAAAAAGTATATTAGTTCTGTTTGCTTCTGACTAAACACCTGTTTATTAAGAAACTGTGAAGTTTTTAACATAGAATAAGACTGATTATCTTATGGGTTTCATAATATAATAAAATAACTACATTTTTTATTCCAATATTACACAACCACATTTTAGCATCGAAGCCCAGAAAAACCCAGAATCAAAGCTCAGTTGTGAAAGCCATCTTTCAGGGGATTTGCACCAATAACAACAACACTGTTTGCCTGAGGAATCAGATAATGAAATAGTGGAATTCACTCTTGCTAATAGGTGTATCTTGACAATGGCGTGTCTTCTAGGAGATCATCCTGCAAAAAAGCACATCAGGGTTTTATTTTTGAGGTCAGCACTTGGATTCTCTAATTTTATCATTATCAGTGTTGATTTGCAAAACATGCCTTCACATTTGCAAAACATGACATAATTATCATGTAAATTAGAGATTGAGCAATAGTGGATTTTACAGATAATGATAACTAGGCAGGACCACATTGGCCGATAACCGATTAATCGAAACCGATCGGAACCGATTACAGAAAAAAAAAACAGTTTTTTAAAAATATTTAAATTTATTAGTAAATGATTATTGTTAGTAAATGAAATGAACAATCTAAAAATGAATAATACTTCTTCAGCATTTATTATCCTTAATGTTACAAATTGACTCTTATTGTAAAGTGTTACCATTTCATATAAAAATAAATATCTACACAAAGTCCATTGCATTGAAATTAGATACATATGTATAATAAATGTATACTCTCCCACTTTATTTGCTTCTATTTTAGAACACTTTTACAATAGAATATTATCTAATACTATTATCTAATAAAAATCTAATAGAATCTAATATCAAATAGAATACTTTTAGAATAGAATGCTGTTATCTAAAAAAAATAACAAAATATGTTTTACAGTGACGATTTTTAATATACTTTTATATTGCAATAATTTCACAATCTTCAAATTAATGTAGAATCAACATAAATATTTGTTTTAGTGGCATCTTTTTTTATAACTGAAGGCCAGTATCACTGAGACCAATACTACTGATGTCTCTAGGAAATTCTTTTTTTATTAATATTTAACCATTGACTATAGCCATTCAACATTACAGTATAATTGAGCTATCAATTTTAACATTAGACTTTAAAAAAAATAATAACTTCTAATTTAAGTGAACTTAAAACAATCTTCACATAAACCCATTACAATAAATGTCATATTTACCTGTGCCCTTCAGCAAGTATGACATATACAAAAATTTAATAAAGTTATCAACACTAAATTCTAAATTAAATATAGATGCATCCTTAAAGCTATAAAAGTTTCTTTTGTTCTTTGATTAACAGACATCACTGCAGCTGGATCATTAGGTTATTTGGCTGTGATTACTTTAAGAGCTGCCGCTGCCGAACGTGACATGGATCTGACACGCGAATGCTCATAGTTTCATTGACGCTTTAATATGAAATGATAAAGGCTACAGCGTGCACCGCTGTATTTGAGCGTGCAATTGAAGAGCACATGCTACGAGCACAGTATAACAACTGATAGGACAGGAAAATTGGTTTTTACTTAATTATGGCCTGATAACATTTCATCTGACTGCAGTTCACTGTTGTTCTGTTGAAGCTCCTCGTCACCTGTACCGTTTCCGTGCTCATTTGACTAGCGCCTGGCACTGAGGCGAAGTGGAGCGCGCGTCTGAAAAGTCTCCCGTTTGATGTGGTTGTAAAGACGTTCTGCACCTAAATAAATGCAATTCTTGTCAAGAAATAAAAAGACAGGAGCAGCAATTGTGAGTGGGGTGGCCAACCCAAGCAATGTCCCTGTGTTAACTGTGTTAAATATTTTTAACGCCGTTAAACTGGAAAAATTAATCACCTGTGTTACCGCTAATTTTGACAGCACTACTTTAAACCTATATAGGCTATAAAATAAAAAAAAAACTTCACAAGGCATCATTGATTCTGCCTCTAGAGGCCGCTCTCATTCTGTATAACGACAGTGGACCTTCTCAGTTGCTCCAGCGATGGATGCAACCTGAAAAAACTATCGCTATTGTTCCAGCAATCAGTTATTGGTGCCGATTAATCGGCAAAACCAATCAATTGTCTCAATTTTAAATATCCTAATTTGCTGCCCGAATGCAAGACTCACCATAGGGAGATCTTGAAGCCGGTGGAATTCTGGATGCTCACTCCGCTGACGGAACCTGAGGAAGAGGACGGCCGAGACCATGGCAGTGCAAATAATGAAAATGGTGACCAGAGCAGCGAGCAGGGGGTCCAGGGGTGATGCAGGGCGGTGGGGAACCTTCCCTGACTCTAGAAGATTGATGAATGGAGTAGAAACCGATTATCACTATCACAGGAACTAATAAAAATGAAGGAACATCATGTACAGACCACAGAAGTAAATGCAGTTGGAAAAATAATGAAATTATCATCTGTCATTGTGCTTACTAGACCTCGACAGCAAGACCAAATGTAATGCCTCTTCTACTTATGTAGATTATTTTTCTGGCCTTAGTTTAAAGTGAGCTGAAACATTCACCCAAAAATAAAAAAGTGCTTGTTGAGCTTTCATTGATATTTGATGTGCTCTATGTATGTGCATCAGTCAATGTTTATTATGTGAATAAAAGCATAAATAAAAACTTTTCATCATATAAAGTGATTGTGTCTTAGGACTGGGGGATATGGGCAAAAATATTATCACAATATTATTTTTCCATATCATACACTGTTGCTATTTATCGCTATATTAATTTAACATTAATAGGGAAGGAATTCTTTGCACGTGTTTGTTAGACCTCGAGAATAAATGTAAACATAACTTTGTTTACAATCAATCTCCGCAGAGTAAGATACCTTTTAATGTAGGACCCCATGAAATCCATTTTATTTTCTCCTAAATAAATTTTTTTTTCTCCATTTTATTTTTTCTGGTCTTTGTGTTTTATGATAAAATGGTGTTTAATGAAATAAATAAAACTATAAAATGAAATCAAATTACTCTACAACAAAGAACATTTATTGCCTAGCAAGATGCTGCACAACAGAAATGTACCAATACCATTATTATTATTATTATTACTGTGCGAATTATATTTTAGTATACAATAGTAATATATTTCTGTCATAATTTCTTCAAATTAAACCAGACTTTTATTTTGATGGGTTGTCGTAAAGGTCTTTCAGTTTTACTTTCAGCTTCAATGTCTATTTGATGGTAGTTTTTCTCAAAGTAAACAGTGTAAACCTGGTGAAGTGATTCTGTGATAGACTGTTAGATTAATCACTATTGAGTAAAAATGTCCAGAGCTTATTATCTTCAACATCATATGATTTTGTTCATCACCCAGCCCTATTGTGTCCCTTAAGAAGACTTGGATTACACCTCTTGATGATTCATGTGGATTATTTCTACATTATCTTTATGAACTTGAAATTTTTGGTTGCCTGGATTCCATTAAATAAAAAATAAGATAAAAATATCTGTTTAATGTTTGGAATGACATGACAGTGAAAGCATTTGCTGTCCACACACCTTGATCCCCCACATCCAGTTCAGAGGGTTCATCCTGGTCTTCCAAAGGAGCAGGTCCAGTGACCTTTGAAGTGCTGGTCAGGGCGACCTGAGATGTCTGAGGGTAAGTGGGGGTGAATGGTGGAGCTGTCTGTGTTGTCTGGATCACGCTGCTGGCTGGAGTAGAAACTGTCTGAGGGCCTTCACTTGGACTGATGGATGTCGCAGGAGCTCTGGTGGTTACTGAATATGAAACGGTGTTCTTGAAATAAGAAATTGACGGGCTGCTAGCAGAAGAACCTGCAGGAGAAAAACATGCAACACAAGCTTTGACTGAGATAGATAGATAGATCTCTCCTTCATTGTAAGTCTATGGTATTTTTTACCCGTTTTACTGTCTGCCGGGCAAAAACTGTTTTGACGATCTTGTGTTTTGAAGTTGTTTTCTAAGAGTCATACTTAAGGTCTTGCATAAGTGCAGTAAACCAATAAGTAGATATTCAACTGCCCTAAATATAGCTGTGTTTCCAGTGAAATGACAGTATGAGAGAGGGATATTATTTACAAACACATTCGTGTTCCAAAATGTTACACCCACGTCCAGCAATTATTTACGGACAGACGTTTGATCAAGTGGGTGGAATGTGGCAGTTTCCCAGAGAATCTCACGAGTTCAGTCTGGATTCAGTCACATTAAGCCCAGTATTTTATCATTAAAGTGGAACAAAGTGATATACACCCACATGAAAGCACTCAGACTAGAAGACAAACGTCAGTGCATGAAACCTAAAGCATTGTGTCTTTTATAACAATATGCGAGCAACGCTACCATCTTTACCGTCAGTGTCAGCTTGTGGTTGATCAGTATGCGTTTTTCAATGGCTGACGTCAGTGGGAACATCTATAGAGCAGTGTGTGGCAGATTTGATAAAGCTAATATATAACATATTATTGATGGCAAATGCAAAAAAATTGAAATAAAAAATCTAAAATAAGTTAAACAGTTTTATGGAAGCATTTAGAAACAGGTCAGAATCGAACCCAAATTTCCAACTTTGACACCAATCAGAAAGCCACAGCTCTGACTAGAGCACACTATAAAAAAAATAAAAAAAATTCTAACTTTTAAATCAAATCATTGACGTATTAAAGGGAAAAAGGTTAAAAAATATTACTTGGGTACATTTGACAAGAAAATTGTATTGAAGTCTTTCTACTTTAATGTTTAATTCAATGCATTACTCTGTTAATGTGTGCCTTTTTTTGTAATTCTCGAAATTTTCAAATTAAGCCCTACCCAAAAAAATGGTGAAGAAACAGTTTTCACTTAGAAATCGATTAATAATTCCACAATTATTATAAAGAAACAGAAAGTAACGCATTGAATTAAGCATGTTATTATCTTATAAACTGCATAGTGCAATAATCTGATTTATTTACAACTTAGAAAATTCTTTTTTTTTGGTAGTGTATACCATTTTTTTTTTTCAGTGCAGAGCTTTTGAATTTTATAATGTTTTAAAGGCTGTCAATATTAATTTTTACTGTATCTTTTAGCTCTTTGTAAACTTAATTTGTGCAGCCTTGTCTTCCACTGTCTGTGTTGTTGTTCTTAACACGATGGATGGCAAATTTGTTTTCAAACCTTAGTTAGACTGATTAACGACAGATAGCTTTTGCAATTAGATTAGGTTTAATTGTATTAGTCTTGCCTGGTACCGAGGCAGTGTCTGTGTTGAGGGTGGTGACATCTTGTAGTGCAGGGGTCTGTGAGATGGCTGGTGAAGGAGAGGTGTCATTGTGCACGACAGCGTCTTTGGATGACTGTGATGGAGGAGGAACTGTAGGTGTAACCTCCGTTGTGAAATCCGCTGAAGGAGAGGATCCGCTTTGATAGGCTGTAGTGGCTCGTGATTCCAAAATGCCACTTTCTGAAGTCATGCGATTTTTCGGACGGACTTCATTCAGAGGGGATCTCACATCTGGGGATGAGTCTGAGGTCTGACCTTGGGGAGAAGTAGAAAATGTCTGCATGAGCAAGCTTGTTCATGAGCATGGAGGGGACAAAAACAATACGCCATGAAATATGTTTATTTGATTTGAGTGAAGCTACAGGAAGAACGCTGTGTGTTCTCATGCTGAATCGGTTACGTGGGCGTTCCAGACCGGATCTAATGGTCACACAGTGAATCCACAGAACAAAGCAGTTGTGACCTTTATGTGTCAAGAAGGAGCAGTGGAACAAACAAACCAGCTAAATGGAGATTTTATCCTCAAATGTGCAGGTTTTTGAAGATTTAGAAGACAGAAAATAAGAAAAGAAGATAAACCAGTTAAACTTAGATGGATAAACAACTAAATGTTATTTTTTAAAAATAAGTAAATGATTAAATTTAGGGCTTTTTCCATTTTTTATTTATGCATACATGGTATACAGGGCAGATTCGAACCTATGTCTCACATATCAGCACCAGATCAATGTGTCAGATCAATCAACGCATCCAATTATTCATGAAATTAACACAGAGAACTGAGATCTCACTTTAAGAATCTAATTAGCACTTAAGGGGGAAATGCAAATAAATACAAATAAGAGTCCAAACATTATGTTACAAAAATAAAATATATAAAATATGTTTCTATTCCCAAATATATTGTTAATATTATTAATATTTTAATCTTTTCAGTATCCTATTGTTACATGTAAACAAAATTATCTATCTATCTATCTATCTATCTATCTGTAAATAGTCAATGATATAGGCTACTTTTCAAAAGAAGAGAGGATAGATAGATAGATAGATAGATAGATAGATAGATGGATAGATGAATGGATTTTGTCCCATAATTTGTTCCATAGGCTTTATAATGTCATTTCAAATAAATGATGCATATAATTAGTGATTAATCATAAAAAAACATGCGGGCGAGACAAAGCCTGCAGAGACTGTAACATTATAGAACCCTGTTGCTGTTTTCATGCTAAAATCAAGTAAACCATAAAAGCCATGTGCTTACCTTTTATGACAGACAAATGAAGAACCATCGCAGTCCATATAATAAAAGCGCTTTGAGTCCACATGTTAGATAAAGCGACTCACGCGCAGACACCGTGCAGATTCGCTCTGTGATTCCGGGAGGATCTTTCCGTTAGATGACAGCGGACATCATCAGAGCTAAAAATATCCCGAGGGGTCTGGGCTTCTACAGCGGAGGGGTGTGGTTAAGCGCAACCTACGGTCTAAACGACAGCTTATTTATAAAGACAGCCAAAGGCTTCGGACGGTGAGAGGCTTTGAATCGAATGTGAAGCTACAGAGAGATCTGAGAGCGAAGTGAATGACGTCTGGCGTCAGCTGTTATTAGCGCGAGCCGGACCATCCCGTCAGATCTGCCCCCCGCGAGCGCACAAACACGCACACATGACCTGACCTGACAGGACTCCAAAACACCCCCTCACACTTACCACCGAATACTGACTTATTGAGCACAAGAATAGGAGATAAGGAGGTTAATGAGGATTGAGAATGGAGGCGGTGAATGCAGACGAGTTCACGGTGGAGGCAGTGGAGAGGGTGAGTAGCTTGTGTGTGAGCTGCTGTGACTCACAGAAACACAATAACCCTCGACCATTTGTGTTTGAGAGGACTTGACAAACGGTGACTAATAACACAACGTTATAGCGTTTCACCTAAATGTTATATACCCTAAGGGAAACTGTAGCCTATACTTTATTTGCTGCAAGTGGTCATCATTTAGTTTTTCACTATTGCAGTTCCTGGGATAGTTGGGGTCTGAGTGACCTTAGTAGTAACTCATTAAACATACTTAACATCAAAGCATCAGGTTGAAACTTTAACATTTCTTTTCTAATTTTATAAGTGCTTATTAAAAAATTTCCTACGTAATAACACACAAAGGCCCAAAGATATAAAACATGAAAACATTCAATGTTAATATTGTTTTACTGGAGATACAATCCTGTCAGTTTATTTTTATTAATTATTTATTTGTTCCACAATGTGCTTTTGCCCAAACAAAAACTACACTGCTAGGATCTAGACCAGTCAAATTACCTTTTTTTCAATAAATAAATATTTTTAAGCATACTGGGTTTTGATTGGGCCAGATAAACTTATTAAAATCATTTAAAGAATAAAAAATATTTTCAAATTGCTATTATTATTTTGACACATATATCAATAAGGTGTGAGTAAAATTTTAAAATAAAAAACAGATTAAATTGTATTATCTGGGTCATGTTGAAATAGCAGTAAGTTAATTTTCAGAAGTATTTTTATGTTATGTTTTAAGGCTTGAATGGCAACTGACACACCAGAATAAAATGAAAATCCAATAAGGATTTTAAAATGCTGTTGTTTTAGAGTTAAAGGGATAGTTCACTCAAAAATGAAAATTCTGTCATCATTTACTCACTCTCAAGGAATTCCAAACCTGTATGAATTTATTTGTTCTGCTGAACACAAGGGAAGATATTTTGAAGAAAGTTTGTAACCGGGCTGTTTCGGGGCACCATTGACTTCCATAGTAGGAAAAAAAAATACTATGGAAGTCAATGGTGCCCCAGAACTGCTCTGTTTCCCACATTCTTCAGAATATCTTCCTTTGTGTTCAGCAGGACAAAGACATTCAAACAGGTTTGGAACTACTTGAGGGTGAGTAAATGACACAATTTTCATTTTTGGGTGAACTGTCCCTTTAAAAGCCATGAACCAAACCACTCAACCAAGAGGTGAAAATCACAACATTACAGAATCAAAACATTATCTGAAAATCTGACAATAAATAAATGAATAAATAAATAAATAAATAAGAAAGAAAGAGAGACAAAACAAAGGTACAAAGAATTACAATCCTTGAATACAATCCTAGAATCATTGTGAACAATATAATTGAAATAACAATAATGGATAAATATAAAACTTTAAAGATGTTCATGAGAAAGAGAGAGAAACAATTTATTTTACATTTATTGAGAAATATGCATATATATAGCATAGGGAAAGAGCTCTTTTAATAATTTTGATTCTCTGATTGGTGGCATTCTTTGATTGGTGCATTATGGGTAATGTAGTTTTTCACCAAGAATTGGGCTGTTGAATATGATAATTTAAAAAGTAAGTTGAAATAATGCATGCTAATGGCTTTAACAAAAGTATACCATCGATCAACAGTGCAACTCATGATACTCTATCTTTAAAGGTCAACTGAACAAGTAACAAGTAACATTAAAAATAAGTTCCAATAAATTGGAGTTTTACTTTTCCACTATATAAGGAAAATAAGATGACTCCAACACTGTACTGACCAATCAGAAGCCAGGACTAAACTATCAGTTTTTTACTATAACTGAAACTTGTGTTAACAAAGGTTTTGCAATATCATATGTCACACAGAACACTTCTCTCACTGCTTTGTGTTTCATGAAGTGTGTGAATAACATTTACTTTGTGCCTACAACTAGTGCCTCTGCCTTTCTGAAGAGACACTTAAGGGTGAAAATTATTGCTAACACTTGAGTTGAAAGAAATGTGTGATAGCCATACATTTTAACAAGCCATTTGTCTTTTCTTTAAGAGCAGTTAAATCAAAACTGCCAAGGTTTGGAGATGTAAACCTGAGGCGAGAGCTATAATTCAATAGAAGTAAATTTCATCAGCTCCATTCAGGGCTGTCTTTCGTTTGGACAGTGCTGTCCCTGAGGCCTCTATTCCTTCATATTCCCATAATTCCACTAACAGCTGAGTAAAGCCACACAAGTTTGAAGGTGTTTGGCCTTGTGCACTTCAGAACAATATAGAAGCTTCTGTAAGTGGAAAGTAACTTGATATCTTCAGTAAGCTGCGCTAGTCTAATAATAACTGTCAGCATGTGGGGGATTTGGTGGCTGGTTTATGTTCTGCTTCCCCATTGTGTGCTGCTGTGATTTCAGTTACATCTTATCTATGCATTATCAATACATTTTTGGGTGGAAGAATGTGGTAATATCAATATATACATCATGCCAGTGAAAAGTTTTTTAATGTTTTTTAAATAAGTCTCTTATGCTCACCAGGACTGCATTTGTTAGATTAAAAATTCAATAAAAACTGTAGTATGTTAAATAATATTACAGTTTTAAAAACAGTTTTCTATTTGAATGTGTTTTAACATGTAATTTATTCCTGTGATGCAAGGCTGAATTTTCAGCATCATTACTCCAGTCTTCAGTGTCACATGATCCTTCAGAAATCATTCTAATATGCTGATTTGCTGCTCAAGAAACATTTATTATTATTATCAATGTTCAAAACAGTTAAGCTGCTTAATAATTTTGTGGAAACTGTGATAGACTACACCATTATAAAAACTATAACTAAATATTATTTGGAGTACTACTTGTGCACAATGCACATTTCTTAATATTAAGCCTAAAATGTGTTTTAATGTCTCTACTGATGAGGATTGTATGATCTTTGAATAATATCGGTCTTTAAATGCAAGATATTTAGAGTGTACCTAAAGTATACTTGCAATAGTTCCATTTTAGCACAATCAAATATACTTCAGTATATCTTTAGTTGGACTTACTTCCGCACAATTAAAGTGCAGGGTATTTTTATTAAGTACATAAATATGTAAATGTATTTGTAGTATACTTAGCACAAAATTAATGTATATTTATTTTTTTACTAGGGAAGGAGGCATTAAATTGACCAAAAGTGACAGTAAAGACATTTATAAAGTTCTATTAGAACTATTCTATAAGATTTCTATTTCAAATAAAGGCTGTTTTTGAACTTTCTATTCATCAAAGAATCCTGAGAAAAATATGTAATGGTTTCTACAAAAATATTAAGAAAGAAAAACTGTGACACTGAAGACAAACGTAACGGCTGCTGAAAATTTACAAATAAATGCAGCCTTGGTGAAAAAACTTTTGTCATAAATGTCTTTGCTGTTACTTTTTTTTTGTTGTAAATTTAATGTGTTCTTACTGAATAAAAGTATTACTTAAAAAAATATAATAAAACTTACTAAAACTATGTATATGAATTGTAGTAAAATCTGTTTGAAGACAGCTTTTGTCTTCAGCTTTGCAATCACATGAATAAATTATATTTTAAAACATATTAACATATTAATATATAATATTTAATACAATTAAACTATTAAAATGACTATTTTTACTGCATTTTTTTTTTTTCAAATAAATTCAGCGTTGGTGAGTATTAGAGACTTATTTCTTAATGATTTCAACCTTTTGACAAGTTGTGTAATTATAATAGAATCAGTCTTTGGTCTTTCCTAATGTTCTGTAGGCTCTTCAGCAGCTCTACTATGACCCTGATATGGACAAGAAGAATGTGGCCCAAAAGTGGCTCACACAAGCCCAGGCATCACCACAAGCGTGGCACTTCTGCTGGGCTTTGCTCCGGCCAGATAAAGTAAGCAGTGGGTTCGACTACACCACACTTTAAAGTGTATAAATTTCACTGCATTACCTTCATAGTTCTTACTTATTCGGTTCCACATTAGGTTCCTGAGATCCAGTTCTTTGGGGCAAGCACATTACATGCTAAAATCTCCCGCCACTGGTCCGACCTCCCGCCAGGTCAGTTAGACTCGCTCCGCTCGCAGCTCATCACCCAGGTCGGCCAGTTTGCATCAGGGCCCAAGATGGTGCTGACGAGGCTCTGTGTCGCTCTGGCCTCTTTGGTTCTTCACATCTTACCCGAAACGTGGCCGACGGCAGTTCCAGATCTTCTGTGTGCCTTCCAGACTGGAGAGAGTGTGACAGAAGCTGACGGTCAAGCCCGATGCCTCGCGCTTCTAGAGCTCCTCGCCGTTCTGCCCGAGGAGCTTCAAAGCAGCAGGATCCCGGCCTCTCGGCGCTCACAGCTGAGAAGCGCTCTGGCTGTGGACTGGAGCTCGGTCTGCTCCCTGCTCCAGCAGTTACTGCAGCGACCGGACGCACCCTGTCCGGTCAGAGAGCGGGTGCTGAGGTGCGTGTCCTCCTGGCTCACGCTGGACATCGCTTTAAAAGACAGCGAGGGGTTGCTGGAGAGCTGCTTCGCCCTGCTGAAGGAGTCTGAGCTGTTTGACACAGCCGTAGAGACTATCGTCAGCATCATCTCACAGCCTGACTGTCAGAGGTGAGAGACACAGCTGTTTGTACTGTTAAAACACGCACTAGTTCCTGTCCATGTATTAATAGCTCTGTTTTCCTGAGCATCACATTATTTCCTTTCTCTTGCCACATCATTGTGTATTCAAAAAAGTAGGATTTTATGACATTTACGTTTACATTTAGTCACTCAGCAGATGCTTTTATCCAAAGCAACTTACAAATGAGGACAATGGAAGCAATCAAAATCAACAAAAGAGCAATGATACGCAAGTGCTATAACAAGTCTCAAATTTCTAACAAACTGAATGTGTTATAAATACAATGTAAACAGGTTTAAATATAGGTTTATGTCACCAAAACCTCCAGTTTGTTTCAGTCTCATGCATTTTAACTAACTGAATATTGCTTGTTTCACAACTGGCCATATTTTAACCATGTTCATACTTTTTGACTGAATAAATATAGTTGTTTTCCAAAATTTACAACAGATTTATGCTGATTTGCAGATTTAAGCAGTTTGAATTAATACATTTAGAATATGATTTAAATAAAATCAAAGAGAAGAAAAAAAGTTAATAATAATCTGTGCCATGATTTTGAGTGCAGAAATCTTACCTGTCTCATTTATTTATGACTGACAAATATGCATCATGTTTTAGCATGCTTATTAGTTTGTTAAAACTGTGTAATCCAAATGGATTGAAATTTTATATGCAATTCAAATACATAAATCTTAAAATTAAGCTTAAATATAGTGTATTATCAGACAGACAGGTAGTGTTTATGGACTGTGCCAAAAATAAATAAATAACAAATAATAAAAAAGAATGGTATCCTAAAAAATGTAAAATTCAAATTAATTGATTCTTTTCATAAATATTATTTAATATTGATGAAGTAACCCAAATACATCAGCTAGATAGATAAATCAGCTAGAAATGGCTCTTTAAGGAAACAGTTGCAGGTAACCACTTTTTACAGTTATATATATATATATATATATATATATATATATGGGAATGTTTGCAGTAAAATTGATAGATAACTGAATAACTATATTAACAACATTTTAACATATTCTGGAAAAGTGTGAGTGGTATCCAAAGCTGATATGGTGATAATTGTTTTCATATTAAGGAAAAAAAGGAAAAATTGCAGAAATTATAAATCTACACCTGTATACTGCTTTATTACATAATAAAGAAAATTAAATTGAAACAGAGTAAAAAGAAGTCTGCTAATATTTATCATGAAAAATTCATATTCCTTTCAAAATGTGCCACAGAAAAAATCATTCAGACAACATCCCTGTAGTTGGTGTATGTTTTTCAAGATTTTATGCACAAACAAAACAATCAAATATCCAATACTGGCTGATAATTTGGAAAAAAAATAAAGTTTGATAACTGATTACATTTTCCCTTACGCAAGAAAACTAATTGTAAGTAATTGTCAATTGAAACTAATTATCATTCAAGCAAACTTCTGTCAGTGCAAAACTCTTGTCTCACAGAAGGTTGTGTATGAAATATTCATTTTTATAGTCTATGTGTTTGTGCGTGTGGAGGTTTGCAGACAGTCTGCTGAAGGTTGTTCCTCAGGTGCTGGGTCTTCAGGAGCAGCTAAAGAAGGCGGTGCAGGATGGAGACATGGAGACGTCTCACGGAATCTGTCGCATTGCTGTAGCTCTGGGAGAAACGCACTGCAGGTTGGACATAATGATCTATATGCATCATCAATCTCCCATTAATAACAGTCTTATATGACCTCAGATGGCCTGGGTCTATAAGAAGACCAATTCATCATCCGACTGCCCTTGTCTGTTTGGTGAAAGCTCTTTTCCCTCGTTCTGTCCCTCTCAACTCCCCAGGACTCTTCTGGAGCAGGTGGATCACTGGCAGGGCTTTCAGGCTCTAGTGAGCATGATTATGTCCTGCACAGGTACACCTGGACACTATCCTGTGGATGAGACCTCCAGCTCGCTCACGCTCACATTCTGGTACACCCTACAGGTACAAGTCCACCTTAAAAAATCACACAAGTTCGATGCCAACTACTGTTGCGTTGACTTAACTGGAGCAGATATGATGTTTTGAGTGCTGGTGCTGTCGTATTGGCTGCTTGTTTCAGGATGATATAACGTCATTGGATGCTGAGAGGCAGACGCTCTATCTACAAATCTACAGGCCTGTGTACTTCCAGCTGGTGGATGTTCTGCTGCAGAAGGCCTGTTTCCCCAGAGATGAGGACTATGCCACGTGGTCCGCAGATGACAAAGAGCAGTTCAGGACCTACAGGTTAAACAAAATTTTTAAGAAGGAAGAAATATAACTGCACAGTTAACGCTAACCCATTATACATAGGGTCAGTAATCAACAAGGGAACAAAAAAAGCAGTGAGAGACAAGATGCGAACAGTATAAATTGTCTAAATAAAACTTTACACTGACAAGGTTAATAAAACAACTAAAAACAGTTTTGTAGCTCTAATAATACACTTATGTAATTATATAATTTTATCATTTTTTATATACTTATCATAAACAGAATAATTAATTTAGGTGATTGTATAAAACTATATGCTTCACATTTCTGCTTTTAAATTCTCATAAATTTGGCCCCATTTACTTCTATTAAGTGCCTTTCCTTGAGATATATTTTGAAATATAATTGAAAATATGCAAAAATGTCCCAAAATATATTGCTCTTGTAGACTTTAAAATATATTCTGTAGTTAATTATATAATTTTAGTTAATTATGTTTCCTCATATATATTTTTTATTTTTATACATTTTATCTAAAAATATCTAAACATTTTTATATTGTCAAAAATAAATAAAAAAAAATAAACTTTGCATGTACTCAAAATCTGTTTTTAAGACTGGCAACTGATTTACCCCATGTATATTTTGTAACATATGTTGGTATTTAAGGGTTTAAACTAAATACCGTATATTTTCAATTTAAAAAAATGTATCATGCTGTTTACAGCATATAACTGAAATGTAATTGGGCAAAAAAAGTTGTATATATTTTATTTATCAGTGCATTTTTTTTACAGTGTGTTAAATTATACAGCAAAGGTTAATACTTAAAATTAAGGGTTTGTTCATTGATTCTCTGGCAAACAGCATTAATATTTCAAGGCAGTCTGCTTAAAAAGAGCAGCATGTGCACACTTCTACAAATGTTTTATTTATTTTTTCTCCATTCAGTCTTCATTTATTTTTCATTTGTATCATAATGCAATAATAAGCATGTTTAATTGGATTTGAGGGTTGACATCTCGGATACTCTGATGTATGTGTATGAGCTGCTGGGCCCAGAGCTCCTCAGAAACCTGTATGATAAACTAGGCACACTGCTGACGGACACAACACACCCCTCCTCGTGGCAAGTCAGTCCTAATGTTACACTGGCTTATTAATACGGTGTATATGTCATGTATTATATTAAACAACAATATCTCTGTGTCATCTCCCTCTCTTTCTTGGAGGATATAGAGGCTCTGCTGTTTGGGTTTCAGTCCATTGCTGATACTGTAGATGTCAGTTACTCAGACGTTATTCCAGGACTGATCGGTCTGATTCCTCTCATCACAGCAAACAATGTTCAGCTGGCTGAGACCATCATGTTCACCATTGGTACACTCATTCATTTCTAAACATAGCTTGCAAGTGTATTCTACAAATTAGGTCTTAAAATGTCTTAATTCGGCCTTAAAAAATCTTAAATTCATAAAGTCATGTAATTAAATGTTTCAGTACAAATGTGACCTTGGACCACAAAACCAGTCATAAGGGTCAATTTTTCGAAACTGAGATTGATACATCATCTGAAAGCTGACTAAATAAGCTTTCCGTTGCTGTATGGTTTGTTAGGATCGGACAATAATTGGCTGAGATACAACTACAGTATTTGAAAATCTGGAATCTGAGGGTGCAAAAAAATCAAAATATTGAGAAAATCGCCTTTAAAGTTGTCCAAATGAAGTTCTTAGCAATGCATACTGCTAATCAACAATGAAGTTTTGATATATTTACAGTAGGAAATTTACAAAATATCTTCATGGAACATGATCTTTACTTAATATCCTAATGATTTTTGGCATATAACAAAAATCCTATTTTCATGTTAAAGTTGTATTTTCAAACTTTGGAGCATTGCTAATACAAGGCATTTACATTTAGAGACCATACTGATGTATTGTGTTCTAAATCAGTAGGCTACACATTCAGACAATAAATCAACAGATTTTTAGATAACACTTTACAATAAAGTTCTATACATCACATTTCTAATGCACAAGTTACCATAAACTTTTAGTTTATGTAGAAATTAACCAGAATGTATAAAAATGCTGTAAACGGATTGTGTTCAATTTTACTGTGACAATATTGTAGTGAAAATGATTTCACTGACTGCTGTCATGGTTTCTTGCAGGCTCTTTGGCCGAGTGGTTGTCCGATCATTCGCTCATGTTGGCGAGTGTCCTGCCTGTGGTGTTGCGTGGTCTGTCCAACCCGGATCTGTCCGTGGCGTGTGTCTCAGCTCTGAAGAGAATCTGTCGAGAGTGTCGACACGACCTCCACCTTCACGCCAATGACATCATGGCCGTCTCACAGGTTTAAAAAAACTTTTCGCCTAGAAGTGCCACTACAGTTGCATCAAACCATTATCAGTGAGTAATGTACAAGCTCATGGTGGTCTTTTTGGTCTCAGGTGGTGCTTGTCAAAGACATACATAAAGTAAGTCCAATCCATTTGTGTTTGATTAGTGTTGGTAACACTGTAACTGTAACTTACACTAGTAACAACAAACATGATTACACTGTATAATGCTTAACCCTCCTAAGCTTTTCGAAAAGAGTCCCACCTTGGCTATTCATGGTCATTTTTGACCGGGGAGATAGTAAGAGTGTGACTTTTTTAATGAAATAATGTAACACTAATTTCCTTGATGTAGTAACAGTAAGACAATGCACTTCTTTTGGGATTTTAGGTTATTTAGTTATTACATTTCTTTATTTTCACCATCATTTGTTTAAAGCGATAATTCAACCAAAAATGAAAATTATGCCATCATTTAATCACACTCAAGTTGATATTAATATTTGTTTAATATTTTGAATAATGTTGGTAACCGGTTGACGGTAGCCACTGACTTCCATAATACAGAAAAAATACAATGGAAGTGTCTTGAATATTTTCTTAGTGTTCAAAAGAAGAAAGAAACTCATACAGGGTTGGAACACCATGAGAGTGAGTAAATCATGACAGAAGTTTCATTTTTGGGTGAACTGTCTCTTTAAAAAAATATAACTTCATAACTACAAGTAAAAATCTAAATTTAAATGAAACTAAGTAAATTTGAGAATTTATCATTTATTTGGCCATGCTGGGTCAAAATCATGTAATGACAATAATGGCCAGTATATGTAGTATACATTTATACATTACCAATTATTTGTCAAATTTTGGTATGCATTTTTTAAATCACTTTGAAGTGTAATTTTTGCAGTAATGCAGTTATAGACCTCCGTTTAGTTCAATTTTTCTGTCTGTGTAAGCGTTTGTGTGTGGTTGTATGTTTTATAATTTTACCCCTTCGTTTCTGGGTCTGTTTGTTCAACATTGTGGCTGATGTATAGATTTTATTTAACATATATGTGACCCTGGACCACAAACCAGTCTTAAGTCGCTGGGGTATATTTGTAGCAATAGCCAAAAATACATTGTATGGGTCAAAATGATTGATTTTTCTTTTATGCCAAAAATCATTCGGATATTAAGTAAAGATCATGTTTCATGAAGATATTTTGTAAATTTCCTACTGTAAATATGTCAAAACTTCATTTTTGATTAGTAATATGCATTGCTAAGAACTTCATTTGGACAATTTTAAAGGCGATTTTCTCAATATTTTGATTTTTGTGCACCCTTAGATTCCAGTTTTTCAAATAGTTGTATCTCGGCCAAATATTGTCCTATCCTAACAAACCACACATCAATGGAAAGCTTATTTATTCAGCTTTCATATGATTTATAAATCTCAATTTTGAAAAATTGACCCTTATGACTGGTTTTGTGGTCCAGGGTCACATATTTAAAAAAAAAGTCTGTGTTACAGTCTTTCACATTAATGTCCTATGGTTGGTCAGTTTTGATAGAGAACACCATAGGTTAATTAAACAATTTTTTTAAGATAGCATATTTAAAAAAAAAAAGTCACCATGTTTTTACTCAGATTGAGAAAACTGTTGAAACTATGAAATCAGTCAAAAATTGAAATGCTTATAAGGGCTAATAGATCATTAGTTCATTTAAAAATCTTGATTGTATATTTTTCATCTGTATTCATATGAATGCACTGGAAATGAACTGCGGCTCATGCTTAATAGTCATATCTCAGTAGGACTGACAGTAAGTCTCCTGTACAGAGCCCTCAGTGTATGTGGATAATGCAGGCGCTGGGGTTCCTGCTCTCAGCCCTGCCCAGTGAAGAGATTCTGGGGAAGCTGCTCTCTCTGGTCACCCCTCACATCCAGCAGCTGGAGAAACTGGCCAATGAGCCGGTGAGGGCTAATAATGTACAATGCATGCTGGGTTTAAGTACTACTAGAGTACTTTTAAACCTGTGAAGAGAATGTATTTGTATAGTACACAATAAATATTGTCCTAGAGTTAACTTTAAACCCTTCGTCATTCCGTACCTGAATTTGGTGGAACATGAAAGAAGCTAGTTTGAAAAATACTCTCTTTTAACTCTTCTATGCAGCCCAGCTCTGCTAATAAGCTTCCTATTGTTCACATCCTCGGCCTGCTGTCCAATCTCTTCTCTACATTTGATCTAAACAAGCAAAACGAAAGACTGGAGGTCATGAGGCCTGTCCAAACACAGCCACACAACAACAACCCGGTACGACAGCCCATCAAGACTCAAACTCCAATCAGCTATTGTTGATTAGCAAGCATGTTTGAATCAAACAGAGCTGTAAAATGAACACCCAACAGCTGTTCTGGGCATTTCTCAGGTGGTGGTTGTCCTGCAGCAGGCCTTCCCTCTGATCCAGACCATTCTCAACAAGTGGCTGAATGAACCGGAGGTGGTCGAGGTCAGTGTTCGTGAACGTGTGTGTGTTTGTGGGAGTATATGAATGATTGGCTTTTCTCTCGTCTCATCTCAGGCGGTGTGTGCTGTCTTTGAGAAATCACTGAAGACCCTTCTCCATGACTTTGCACCGCTGGTGACTCAGCTCTGTGAGCTCATTGGTCAGATGTTCAGTGCTTACCCACAAGCCTCGGCTTTAGACCTCACACGACAAGTAATGACGTAACGTATAATTAGCTTGATGTTAAGACGAGTATCATAAATATCGTTTGTTTATTCTTTTCATGTTTCCCTCTAGTTAGTTCACATTTTTGGCTGTGAGAAGGATTTCGTTTCTCCAATCATTGCTCTGTTGGAGCTGCTTACCAACATCACCATGTCCATTTTTCAGCTGGGTAAGAGATTAGAACGAGTCACTATCAACATATCAACAATGAGCTCTGTCAGGGTCTGAATTTAAAGTGATAATTCAGATGCTTAGCAAAAGTGCATTAAGGGGTTAGTTATCTCCAGATGAAAAATCATTTTCATTTACTCACCCTCATATCATTCCAAACCGGTATGATTTGCTTTCCGAAACATATTTTGAAAAAGTGTTTTTTGTCTGTACAATGAAAATAAATGGGGACCGGTATTGTTTTGGACATTGTATGGACAGAAACAGTTGAAAGACATTCGAAGTGAAGATGAGTAACTGATATATTCATATTTTAAAGTTATATTAATTAACTTTTTCCACTGTAAAACATTTTACCCTTAAAGAAATGAATAGTACTTTTGACAAATATTATTAAAATTGTGTACATGAGTGGCCTAGAAAAAGCATGGTGGCTGCAATGTTGAGATCATGTGACCAGCATTATATTAATAATACTATTCATTTGTCTCAGTAAGCGGACTCTTTTGTTGGCTAATGAAACAAATAAAAATACCTTTAACATGCACAATTTTGCAAGCTATGATATTAATGCTTGACTTTACAGACATTCTTACAAAATGGAAATGTTGTTGTAGGCTCCAGAGATCATCCAGATGTGGTGGAGTCATTTATGCAGCTTCACGCTCAGGTCTGTGGTTTATTTTTCCCGTAGTCTGCAGACTTTAGATGCTAATCTACATCATTTGCATATATTTACATAGATTACATATTTTAGATACATTTTCATTGTTAAAGAAACAACCTCTTCTCATTGTTTTCACCATGTAAAGAGGTTTCCCATTTTTCTTTTTTGCTAATATTTTCTCTGATGTCTGCAGGTTTTGAGAAGAAAGTCTGACCTTTATCTTTCAGACCGTCTTGATATCAAAGCTGTTTTCTACTGTGGTGAGCATCAGTAAGTGTATGAACAGCCACAACGTTCATTTTTTCATCCATTAATTAACTGTCTATATCTATGTAGGAATCTTGTCATTCAAATTTCCTGAAACTCCAACACTGAAAGCAACTTGTCTGCTATTTGTAAGTACAACACTGAACATGTTCCCAGAAGTGGTTCATCTTCACAGACAGCTGTAGTTGAACATACAGCCCAAATACCAGAGCTTTTACTGGAATAAACTCTTTCTGTACCATTAATACTTGTAATATTTGTCACCCTGTACCTTTGTGAATACTGTATACTCCATGAGATGCTCTCTTGATGCTCCTGCACAGACGGAGCTGATCTCTCATTGTGAGGATATTCCTGCTGTGAGGGAGGTGCTCCAGGAGGACGGCAAGCTGCTCCTTCAGACCCTACTAGAGGTCAGATATTTCCACATAAGTACTGTTTTCATCAGCAGTTCAGTCATATATAGAAACCAGTGGTTTCAGACAGACTCTCTGTGTATTAGCGGTCGGGATTTCTCAGTCACTTTTTCTTCAATTTATATTGTTTCACCAGTAGGTGGCGACAAGTGACCTTTATCAGTGAGTCACTGAATAATTTATTCAATAATTTATTCACATTAATTCATTCATACAGGATGGAAACAATAACTGTTTTTATGAGTGAGTCATTGAATTATTCACTCAAGCAATTCCTTCCAAAACACACACACACACACACATATGTGACCACAAAACCAGTCTTAAGTGTCAATTTTTCGAAATTGAGATTTATACATCATCTGAAAGCTGAATATATAAGCTTTCCATTGATGTATGGTTTGTTAGGATCGGACAGTATTTGGCTGAGATGCAACTATTTGAAAATCTGGAATCTGAGGGTGCAAAAAATCAAAATATTGAGAAAATCGCGTTTAAAGTTGTTCAAATGAAGTTCTTAGCAATGCATATTACTAATCAAAATTGAAGTTTTGATATATTTACGGTAACTACATGTACTTACTATATGGTTAGGGTTAGGATTAGGTTTTGGATTAGGGTTAATTGCAAGCAATTATGCATAATTAATTGTTATTATAATGGTAAGTATATGTAGCTTGTGTAATAAGGACACCTTAAAATAAAGTGTTACCCAAGGTTTTTTCTGAGTGAAAAATTGAATCAAACAATTCATTCAAAAACACTGATTCATTCAGGAGCAAGTTATGACTGTCTTTATGTGTGAGTAATTGTGTCATTCCTTTAACCTATTTTTTTCAATCACACTGATTCACTTAGTATGGAAACAAGTGACATTTTGAGTGAGTCATTGAATCATTCACTCAGCTAATTCATTCAAAAACACTTATTCATGCAGCAATGAAACAAGTGATTGAGTCACTGAATTATTTACAACAAAAATACTGATTAATGAAGGAATGAAACACCCCTACTGTTTCTTGGAGACCAGAAAACAAGATAATTTTATTTCCAAGTAACTTCATTGGCAGTGCAAAAAAGTGTCTAAAATGTAACTCACCAACCTGAAATATAGAAATTCAGTCCATTTTCTTATAAATCACTTGTGTATTTCAGTGCAGTATTTTTAACTGTAATTTTGTGTGTAAAATTATTGGGAGTGGGAGTGTTTTAGGAACATTTACTTCATATGTAGCCAAAAAATCCTAGATATATGTTGAGCATGTAAGGACCAATTTCACTGTGAATGCAGGCCATTGGGGGTCAATCTCCACGCAGTCTGGCGGAGCACTTTGCAGAAGTCTTGTTTTCAGTGAGTCGTAACTGTCCCAGCATGCTGTCTGTGTGGCTGAGAGAGGCTCTTCTGCCCCCTGGCTTCCCCAGCTCACATCTCACCACTGAGCACAAAGAACATTTCTGCCAGCAGATCCTCAGGTAGAACCATGACATTAACATTAACACCAGAACTCCACCCAGTCTGCACTTTACAAAAATGCGTTTCTTCTTTTCAACTGTTGACACAGGGAACAAGTGAGTAAGCGACGGATGAAGGACATTGTGAAAGAGTTTGCTTTGTTGAGTCAAGGACTACAAGGTACAGAGTATGCAGCGAACTACTAAAAACACTCTCCTTACAAGATCCAGAGTGGATTCTGAGTCATCATTGCTTTAGTATTGTGGGGTCAAAAGATCCAGTGCACTGTTTTGAATACAATCAAGCCGTATTGTTTACGGGATATGATTGCAAAAGCAATCTGAATGATTGAAATAATTGGATATTATTTTTGTAATCTTATCACAAAACCACAGCACTGATTTCACCACAAAAATATCCTTTTTTTCTATTAAAACAATCAAAACATCCTTAAAACAAAATACATTTACTCATGACTTGTTTTCAAAGAACGTATCTCTATTTTCTTCTTGTTTGTTTTAGGATAAACCTTGCTAAACATTAGTTAGATTATGCAAGGTTGCGTGTTTATGCAAGTCTTATACATTTGTAGATATTTATGAATGGTGGTTTTTCCAGTTCTGTGGAAACCTGTGGAGCTTTGCAAGTGTGTTTTTTCCGTTTTCAGTTAAACGTTAAACTTTTACATCTTGAATACATCTCATATTTACAATACAAAAAGTTTGAAAGTTGGCTTTGCTAAGATTTTTTTGTTGTTTTTGAAGTGTCTCTTATGCTCACCAAGGTTGCATTTATTTGATCAAAATACAGTAGAACATGAAATACTATTAAAATGTAAATAGCTGTTTTTAAATATATTTTCAAATGTAATTTATTCCTGTGATTCAAAGCTGAATTTTCAGCATCATTACTCCAGTCTTCAGTGTCACATGATCCTTCAGAAATCATTCTAATATGCTGATTTGGTGCTTGAGTAACAGTTATTATTACTGAGTAACATCGGTGTTGAAACTGTTGTGCTGCTTCATATTTTTGTGGAATAGTGAACAGAATGTTCGAAAGAACAGATTTGTTTAAAAATAGAAATCTTTTGTAACATTAAAACATTTACTGTCACATTTGATCAATTTAATGGATCCTTGATGAATAAAAGTATTCATTTAAAAAAAAAAAAAAACATACCCCAAACTTTTGAACGGAAGTGTACATACAGTATTGCTAGACATACTGTAAATACATAATTTTGTCTGTTTGTCATAAAAAGCAGCAGGATTAGTGTTAAGTGTATTTATTTCTCACAGATATCATGATCTGTTTTGATACACACATATAAAATATTGAAATTTCCATAAGCCATTTCATTTTGACCTCATGACTGACAGTCATGATAATGACAATATAGGTCATATAGGTTCATTTCTCTATTAATACTTCTACTTATACAATAGCACATCTGTTTGGACATCCACAATGTACAATAAGAAGAAGAACGGACTGAATCTTAACATAAACAACGAGCCCTCACTCATTTTTACAGGATAAAACAGAAATCTGCTGAGTAAAAAAGTGAGAGTGAAGGAAGTGCTGGGGTCTTTCTCTGTCGGAGGGTCTAGAGTTGATGCAAGGACACAGAACAGAGTGAGTTCAAGGCTTTCATTCGTTCACGTGATTGGATGGATTGCTCTCCTGCTGTGAATTACCGTATCCTGGTGAACAGGTTCAACACTGATTTGGATTCCTGGAGACAGAAGACAAAGAATGTGAAAGAGGTAAGGGTGAGATGCAGCACGAGCTGCACGTCCAGATGTAAGACTTCATCCTGACCTTGGTGCAGCGTGTTTTGCTGAAGACATTCCAGAACCTCAGCGTCTCGTCTCCTGCTCCCGTTACGATGGCCTCGCCATCTGGAGACACCGCCTGTACACAACCAGACACATCCTCAGCATACACTCACTTCTCATGTGTAGCTTCACATTATTCAATTACACATCGAAGATTTGATTACTCTTTGTCTTCGCCGGTCATTTGGACTTAATTAAAAATCAGATCCAGAGACAACCGTACCTTATGGAGAGAATATGGCAGTTTACAGCATCCACAGTGTCTCTCTCTGAACTGTTCTAAGCTATACAGTGAACTTTCCTACTAGTACACTTGGAAAATGTTCAGTGTTATTCATTTTGATAGAACATAAATCTAAGTGTCCGTAATGACAAAAAAGATGAGCTCTTTGTATTTTTGTTGGCTTCATATGGACTGTATGATGGGTGATTCTTCATGAAACTTCAAAACATTTATGAATCCTTTATTTTGAATCAGAGGTTTGGAGCTTGTATCAAACTTGGCATGTCATGTGATTTTGAGAAAATAGGGATTCATAATGTTAATACGGTTTCAAACGTTGGCTTCGAAACATTTCAAAATTTTGAAGGTTCGCCACTAGATCTGGTGAACCCATAAACGAGTGTCTAATGGTTTTTAACTGATCTCAGGTTAGTTTTATAATGCAGGATAATTTTAATTCTTTAATTTAATTATTTGTAGAATATATTTAATAGGTTACACTTTGAAAACATTTGTAATCAGTTTTTGTTGCATTGACAAGCTTTTGGAAACAGTGAATTGTTTTATGTAGCAAATGTTTCAATTGATTCAGAGCTTCAAAAAGCTTCATTTCTCCCATCACTGGGAATGTTGATTTAAAATAGTTTATTCAGGAAGTTTAATGGCTCTGAAAATATCACGTGGTGTAACAAATATTCCTTTACCTTGAATACATGAGTGTCCACACCGTTATATTCTAAAACTTGTGTAAACAATTCTCAAACATTATTTACTTGTAATAATACTTTAAAAAAGTTTATGCCAAACTACTTAATATGGTTTTCTTTTCAAAAATTTCATTCTTCTAACAAATCTTTTTTTCTTCATTATGATATCAGGACAGTTGCCTTACCCTGAGATTTTGAATTTTAATTTAGAACTATAAACATGCTCATCATAACAAAGTTCAAGTCATGGTATGTATAAACTGCAGTATTTTTGAAAAACAGTATATCCGAAAAACTCTTACCAAGTAGAGCACTCGGTATGAATGTCCTGTGAGCTTGGCCACCTGGGTGAGTGATGGGTATTTCCACACCAGGATCTGGTTCTGGGAGTAGCCGTGTGTGCTGACCTGGTGGACATCAATGGTGAAAGTCAGTATGGGAAAAAGCATTTGATTTGACTGTGAGTGTAGGTGCTTGTCTTACCAGCTCGTTGGCGTGTTTGGACCAGGCCAGGTTGCAGACCTGTGAGCCGGTGTCGGTACTCTGTAACGCCTGTCCGGTCAGAGTGTTCCAGAAGCGAAGGCAGCGGTCCGCCGTTCCCCCTCCGGAGGCCAGCAGGCCGTGCTGGTGAGGAGACCAGGCGATGGCCTTCACAGCGGCCAGATGATCGCTGTACTGCTGCACAGGGAGCAGGCTGGAGCTGTTCCACACCAGTAACTAACAACAGCAGACAAAAACACACCGGGAGTGTCATGCTACTTTTTTTAAAATTAGTTCTTTTTCAATTTGTTTTGCATTCATGCTGGAAAAAAAACAATTGGACTTAATTGGGTTCTTATCAACAAAACTGAAATCAGTACTCTAAAATCATCTGTGTACATTCTGTTGATTCATTTTTTTTTTATTTAATATTGAAAGCAGAAATGTTTATTCATGTTCTTCACCTGAACCTAAAAATAAAAAATATCAAGCCAAATTTTGGCAGTTTACAGGTACAGTGTCTTTCTATACTATTCTGAGTTATACAGTGAGCTTTCCTATTAGTATACTTGGGAAATGTTAACTGTTATTGGATTTGATAAAACATAAAAGTGTCCACAATAACAAAAAGTGGACTGGAGTGGTGTGGATTACTGTGATGTTTTTATCAGCTGTTTGGACTCTCATTCTGACGGCACCCATTCACTGCAGAGGATCCACTGGTGAGCAAGTGATGTAATGCTACATTTCTCCAAATCTGTTCCAATGAAGAAACAAAGTCATCTACATCTTGGATGGCCTGAGGAGTAAATTTTTAGTTATTTTCATTTTTGGGTGAACTATTCCCTGAAAATATTTTACATTTATTTATTAATATTTTATTTTAAATTTTAGTTTTTTCGTTATTTCTTTGAAAACTGAAAAACGAGAAAGGCTGCTTTCAATATTAAATCAAAAAAAGAATGAACGCAACACATATGGACCATGTTCTTGTTCATGGGCTTGTTCATTTCTTCTGCTAATCAGATCATCCCGTTTATATGACGCTCTAACCTTGTTATCGTTCCCTCCAGAGGCGAGGTGCTGGTGGTCAGGTGACCACTTGAGGCCGCACACTTCCTGCCTGTGGCCCTGGAGGCGTCTCTCCACAGGAGGAGGTGTCCTCACGTCCCTCTGCAGAATCACTCTGTCCCGGCTACCCGACGACAGCTGCTCTCCATTCCACGCAAGCGCTCCTGAGAGAGAACAGAGAAGGTGAGACTGAAACTGACCCGGTTATATAAAGATTATTTGTTCTTGATGAAGATTTTAGTTTACTTAGTGAAAACAAATCTGCTAAATTACTCAGAGAGTGATTTAAACCAGCAAACATTTCAAGTGAGGGATTTTAGTGTGACACAAACCTACGCGTGCTGAATGTCCCTCCAAACTGGTCAGCTTCCTCCCTCCAGCTGCGTCCCAAATCTGGACAAACCCTTTATGGGTCCCTACAGCCACCAAACTTCCCTGAGAGAACAACAGAGAAGAAAATATTATCCTGAACAATCACAAATACAGTCACAAATTAGAAATCTTCATATAAATAATAGGTTGGAGCTGACCCTCTCATTCCAACACACTGATGTAACAGAGTCGCCATCCACTGATAAGTCACACAACCGCGTCACCTGTGTAAGTTCACAAGCTCATTACTGACAATCACATCAGATCACAGATCTGTAGCTGTTTGTCATTATAGTTTGTCTCTTACCTGACTGGTACAGGCACTCCACAGGTAAACACAGGCCCCCAAACCAACACTCAAGAGATTTCCAGCTGACCAATCCACCTGTTCACAAATGTTTATTATATTATATCATGGAATTTTAAATATTAAAGAAGTGTTACTGTATATTTTTTTACATGGTCCTCTGAAATACTTGATTCTGACTGGTCAATTGCGACATTCTACACTTTAATATGTTTGTGTAATGACCGCTAGACTGTATAATTGTAAACTGTATAACTGCTGTCCCAGGCAACCAATTTCTTACAATCAGCTGGTCATTATCGCAAAAATAAAGTAATAATAATGTACTCTCTCTCCATTATTTACTATTTGTAAAAATGTAGATGATGTAAAATGTGTACCAGGTTGAGGTAGAAGTCATCCTGCAACTCTGGGGCATCAAGAACCTTGAATGGGATCTTGGAAATCTTGCGTGCTGGCTTTCGGGGTGAACGCAATAGTTTGTGACTGCAGATGCAAAACAAAAAAACAAAAACAGACATGAATAATATATGGATACAATTAATAATGTACAAAAATGTCATGTTTTTATGTTTTTATGTGCTATAAGAAAAAAAAAATCTTAATCATTTCAGTACTTTTGTATGGAGCCCTGCACACAATATGCAGGAGAAAAAAATAGATATTATGGACATAAACTGAGGATTTTGGAATTTGTGGCCACGTTTTATTAATCAGTTTTAGTTCAATCATGTCCACGTTGTACTGATTTGTGCCCTTGATTTAATTTAATTAAATCATAACTACATCTTCACCAGGTCTTGGGAACCAATTCTTCATTTGTTGTGACAATATCTTTTTCTTTGCATGTAATGTGTGGGGCTCTGTATTTTTGTCTATTGTCTATTTTTTTCTTTTATGATAAAAATATCTAAACCTTCTAAAAACAGATTGTATAAAGGATTAAGAAAAATAAGCTTCATTCGGTAACACTTTAGTATAGGGACCAATTCTCACTATTAACTAGTTACTTATTAGCATGCCTATTATTAAGATATTGGCTGTTTACTAGTATTATAAAGCACATATTCTGCATGACCATATTCTCCATCCCTAATCCTACCCAATACCTTAACTTAACAACTACCGTACTAATTATTAATAAGCAGCAAATTAGGAGTTTATTTGTTTGTTAATGGTGAGAATTGGACCTTAAAATAAAGTGTGAGCCTTAATTCAATTTTATAAACAAGTAATGTATGTTTGATAAAGATGTTTTGCAGTGCACACAATAAATTAACAAATTATCAATTATATTTTGAATTCATGCAGAGATTACAGAGAAACGGTACCTTTTGTTACTGAGAGGAGAGAGGGAATAGGGGGAGATTTCATTGTCAAAAGGCACTCTCTTTGTGTGGATGGTGTACTGAGAGACACAAGAAAAACAAGAGTCTAATACAATATAATAAAATGTGAGAGCGAGCTGGTGTGTAAAAGAGCAGAAAAATTAAAGGTGCACTAAGCAATTTTTGTTGCAGCCAATCAGCAGTAAGGGGCGTGTCTTGTAATGATATAATGAGAGAAAAGAACGCTCAATTTGAGTGTACAGGACGGATATTAGCAGATCGACTATAGAGAGAACTGGAAATTTAAAAAGAAGGGTTACGATCAGGCAAGAGGTAGGACCCTCTTCGGTAAATATCGGAGCAGCTTTCCAGCGGTGGAGAGAACTGAAGGAGCAGGAAGAGCTTGAAGTGGACCCCGAGGTCACGTTGTTTGTTCATGATAGGTGAGTAACGGTGATTTTGCATTGTTTCACACAACTTATCTGTGTTGGCTTTTGTTTGAATATGCTTGTGTGTCATCTTCGCTTGTTTCTGCGATCGTTGTTGCCATGGTTGTGTACGTACGTGTGGGGCGAGGTCCTGTTGGGGTATGGGGTTTGTTTTGGTGCTTTCAAATATCAACATCATTTGGTAAAAATCGCTTAGTGCACCTTTAAGTTTCTCCAGTGAGCTTTTTATATGACAGTGAATCTCACATGGATCTGTCATGTAACCCTTACAGGCTCACCCTGAAGAGGCTGTGTGTGTCCTGTGTGAGGATGGTATTACGTCGATCATCTGTGTGTGGATCAGGCACAGTTTCGATTCCTGCTCCCAACAGCTCATTCCTTAGCAGTGCAGCATACGCCACAGCATCTGTAAAACACAATCATGTGTTTTGTTATATTTTTCATTTTGATATTTATATAGTTTGCTTTAGTGTGCAAATAAACATTAAACATTCCTTTTTTCCCCCTAACAATCTTTAGCTGAAATAGAAAGCTTTATTAAAATTATAAATGTCTTTAATGCATCCTTGCTGAATAAAAGTATTTTTCTTTAATTTCTTACCCAAAAAAAAAAAACATTTTACCGACCCCAAACTTTTGAATGGTAGTGTATAAATTACAAAATCTTTCTATTTCAGATAAATGCTGTTCTTTTGAACTTTCTATTCATCAAAAAACCCTGAAAAGAAATTATACACTATACTGTTTTCAACATTAATAATAATGATAAGTGTTTCTTGAGCAGCAAATCAGCATATTAGAGTGATTTCTGAAGGATCATGTGACACTGAAGACTGGAGTAATGATGCTGAAAATTCAGCTTTTGCATCACAGAAATAAATTGCATTTAAAATGTATTCAAATAGAAAACAGTTATTTTAAATTGCAAAAATATTTAACAATGGGATGATCTGATTAGCAGAAGAAATGAACAAGCACATGAACAAGCACATGAACAAGAACGAACAAGAACATGGTCCATGTGTGTTGCGTTCATTCTTTTTCTGATTTCATATTGAAAGCTTTTCTTGTTTTTCAGTTTTCAAAGAAATAACAAAAAAAACAAATGACTGATTTTAGTTGTATTTGCATCAAATAAACAGCCTTAGTGAGCAGAAGAGGCTTCTTAAAAACATAAATAAAAACAAAAATTCTTGAACGGTATACATATATATATATATATATATATATATATATATATACACACAGGTGCATCTCAATAAATTAGAATGCCATGAAAAAGTTCATTTTTTCCTGTATGTTATTTCAAAAAGTGAAACTTTCATATATTTTAGATTCACTGCATGTAAAGTATAACATTTCAAAAGTTTTTTTGTTTTAATTTTGATGATTAGAGCAAAAATCAGTATCTCAAAATATTAGAATATTTACATTTGAGTTTCAATTAATGACCATCCCTACAGTATAAATTCCGGGTATCTCTTGTTCTTTGAAACCACAATAATGGAGAAGACTGCTGACTTGCTAATGATCCAGAAGACGAACATTGACGCCCTCCACAAAGAGGGTAAGTCACGGAGGGTCATTACTGAAAGGTGTGGCTGTTTACAGAGTGCTGTATCAAAGCATAATAAATGCAAAGTTGACTGGAAGGAAGAATTTGGGTAGGAAAAGGTGCACAAGCAAACAAGGATGACTGCAAGCTTGAGAATACTGTCAAGCAAAGCTGATTCAATTCAATGGAGTCAGTGCATCAAGAGTCACCACGCTCAGACGTCTTCAGGAAAAGGGCTACCAAGCCACTTCTGAACCAGAGACAACGTCAGAAGTGTCTTACCTGGGCTGTGAAGAAAAAAAACTGGACTGTTGCTCAGTGGTCAAAAGTCCTCTTTTCAGAAGAAAGTAAATTTTGCATTTCATTTGGAAATCAAGGTCCCAGAGTCTGGAGGAAGAGTGGAGAGGCACAGAATCCATGTTGCTTGAAGTCCAGTGTGAAGTTTCCACAGTCAGTGATGATTTGGGCTGCCATGTCATCTGTTGGTGTTGGTCCACTGTGTTTTCTGAAGTCCACAGTCAACGCAGCCATCTACCAGGAAATTTTAGAGCACTTCATGCTTCCTTCTGCCGACAAGCTTTATGGAGATCCTGATTTCATTTTCCAGCAGGACTTGGCACCTGCCCACACTGCTAAAGGTACCAAAATCTGGTTCAATGACCATGGTGTTACTGTGCTTGATTGGCCATCAAACTCGCCTGACCTGAACCCCATAGAGAATCTATGGGTTATTGTCAAGAGGAAGATGAGAGACACCAGACAATGCAGATGAGCTGAACAACAATGCAGATGAGCTGAAGGCCACTATCAAAGCAACCTGGGCTTCCATACCACCTCAGCAGTGCCACAAACTGATCACCTCCATGCCACGCCGAATTGAGGCAGTAATTAAAGCAAAAGGAGCCCCTACCAAGTATTGAGTACATATACAGTAAATGAACATACTTTCCAGAAGGCCAACAGTTCACTAAAAATGATTTTTTTTTTATTGGTATTATGAAGTATTCAAATTTGTTGAGATAGTGAATTGGTGGGTTTTTGTTAAATGTGAGCCTAAATCATCACAATTAAAAGAACCAAAGACTTAAACTACTTCAGTCTGTGTGCACTGAATTTATTTAATACACGAGTTTCACAATTTGAGTTGAATTACTGAAATAAATGAACTTTTCCACGACATTCTAATTTATTGAGATGCACCTGTAAATATTCAAAATGATCAAAAGTGACAGTAAACACTTATATTGTTAAAGAAATTCTGTTTCAATTCCATGCTGCTCTTCTGAATTTCTATTCATGGAAGAATCCCAAAAGAAGTATCACAGCTTCACCCAGAAAAATCTTACCAACACTAAACATTTGAATGGTAGTGTTTGTATATTTATCTGTTCACTGTGAAAAATTGAGGGCATGTACAAGAAGATGCAGAATGACTTCACCTTTCCCTGTGTCTGCACTAGCATCCTTCGCCCGCTGATTCTGATTGGGTGACCAACAGTTCTCCTGCAAACGAACATACAAAGTGAATTTTTAGTGGTGAAATGACATTAATATACTGGCTTTAATCTATCATTCTTCTTTGCAATGGATGAGTGTAAACACTTCAGCTGAATGGTAACTCACATTGGCATAGTGGAAGTTTATGCTCCAGTTGCTGCCGGCACGTATGGGGATGAATCTGTCTCCTGATTTCACAGTAACCGGACTGCACGCTGCATACCCTGACTGCACACACAGCAGAAACAGACAATCAGCATATGCAATATTTACATTTCTGCCTCTTTAAAAGGATAGTCCACCCAAAAATGAAACTTCTGTGAGTATTTACTCACCTTCATGTCATTCTAAACCTGTATGACTTTTCTCCTTCTGTGGAACACAAAAGATGATATTTTGAAGAATGTAGGTAACCAAACAGTTTTGTATCCCATTAACTTCCATAGTAGTTTTTTGTCCATACTGTGGACGTCAGTGGGACTTAAAACCATTACTAACATTCTTCAAAATATCTTCTTCTGTGTTCAACTGAAGGAGAAAAGTCATACGGGTTTGGAACAACTTGAACTAGATAATAGTATATAACTATGATAATTTTTTTGTCCCTTACACAATGAGTTGATTTTTTACAATTATTAGGTGAGGCATTACTTAATAAATGCTAATCTAATTATTCAGATTAAATTGTAGGTTAGAAATATGGCTATATTTTTAATCCTCACAAAGCTAAACAATGTCAAATGGCCATCAGTTACAAGATAAACTGACATCTAAGGATCTTTTTATGCTTGCCTTGGACGGGTGGCCCTCTGGGACGTTTTGGTGGTTGATTTGCCTTAACAGGCGTCTTTCATAGTCCTGGTCCATTTCTACTGTGATCTACAGTAAGACTCTCTCCCTCAGTCTGCAGATGGGGGTCCTTCAAGGTCTCCCATCCCTACAATAAAAAAAAAAACAAAGAAAAAAACAGATGTATCCATGATTGAATAACACTATACTCATAATATTTGACTTAATATCTGCTCAAGGGACAGCTGTCAGTAGATGTCAAGCCAACATACCTATAATATTTTCACATGTTGAAACATCTCCCACAAAGTTCTTCCCTTCAGTAAAATGTCTGTCATCATTTCTATATAATAGTTCATCACCTTCTGATTACCACATGGACTGTATTTTGATCTGTTTTTTTCCCCAAAATAATTCTAACCGGAGTATTATCTGCTAGATAATAAGTGTAACATTACATTAACCATATTAGAAATCCAAAAGCACATGTTTTATAAGTAATTCATGGTCATTTAAAAAAAATAGAGGAAGGAGAGCATTAATGTCAGCAGGAGGGTTGTAAACACGCGTATGTAATCAGTTGCCATGGCAGCTCTCTAGCAGCGCTGAGCTAACAGAAGCGTAACATCCAATAATATGACAGGATAACGTTTTTTATGAGTTTTATAAATATAGAAGACCTTTAAGCCTCGTATTAGTAAAGAGAATCATCTTACCTTAACCAAGCGCTCATGAAACCCACATTATACTGACATGTATGTTCAGCTACGTGCGCAATGATTTCCTAAACATCTGCTAAGTCCGTGCCTTCCCGACGCTGCAACAGAGTATTAAGGCTGTTTCGGTAACGTGCTGCCAATTTTTCGGTGTTTAGAGATAATGGTGCGATCATTGAGCAGAGGGCATCAATGTTTATGTTCATGTCAAGATGGCGAGCAAATCAGCTGTGAGTGGAAAGAGTGTAATTCCGTTCACTACCACAAGAGGCGCAGCGTGGCGCTGTCAGAGCAGTGATACTCCTGCATTAGAATGTCATAAACCAACAGCACAGATTACTGATCAATCCTTCATGACTAATGATTAGTAAACTCATTTGTGATACTTATATGTTTACAATATTATCTATATTGATTTTTTAATAAATTATAATGCATTAAATGCAATTAATTTAGACAATACATTTTTTCTATGATAAACTGGTTTTAAATTTCTGAATTAAAATTAATTTTTATATTATTGTGTTGAGCTTAAAGTAAAAAAAAACTAATAATAATAATAATAATAATAGTAATAATAATTTAAAAAAAAAAAAACTTTTTGGAGAAAAAAAAATCTTTTTCCATTTGGAATTTTTAAGGATGTAATTTAATATTATCAATATTGTGAATGGTATTATAGCAAGACTCAGTGTTCCCACACAGGAACTGCTTGCCTCTGAACATCAGCTGTAGAAATGTGACATCTGCTGGTGGCTATGTGACAAAATGTAAAGAAGCAGTTCCCTCCCACTGGCACATTAAACAAACATTTGGTCCCCACAATGTGGCATAATATGAGGCGCCGTATAGGGTTTAAATCAAACTTCACTTGAATCGGTTGAATAGATGACTCGTTCATTAACACAATGAGTTTCCGTCACCTACTGGCGATAATAGGCTACATTCATATACCAAGTATCATTTCATTTTGTCATTCATTTTATATCTCTGTATTCAAAATATTACTTTAAAACATTAAGCATATTACATTATGCAGTGGTAGCTAATTGGTGTGTAAATGCCTTCTGGGCAACATTAACCTGTAAATACATCGAAAATCAACTTCAGATGCAGCTGTGTAAAGATGGCTTTGGTTGATACTGATTTATTTGGTAACAACCTATACTGTCACATTATTCTAAGTAACTAAATTTAAGAATGCAACATTAAAGATCACATACATATTTAATACGATTAGAAAGAAAATCCTATATAAAGGTTAAAAAAAATACACCTGAAAATCAATTGCCTCTTATAGCAATAAATGCTTAAATAATCTTATCACTAAATAAATAAAATAAAATAAATAAATAAATAAATAACAAAACTTATTGTTCAAAGTGTTATTTCAGGGTTTTGATATATTGTATCCGAGAGAGCACTATATTATGTGCTATTTCATAATGGCTATTTAACATTACACCTAAAATTTAACAATGGAAATATAAAATGGAAATATAATGTATATATATAATAGATGTGACCATAAACTACACTGATGCCAAATAATGTCATATCTGCATATCTGTGCAATTTCAACTTTATTCCTTGTCCAAAGCGCAGCATTTTGTTTAAAACAAAAGCTATGACCACTTAAATCAATACTGGTCTGCGCTCCAATACAATGCAAAATGCTTTGGCTTCACGCTGTCCAGTGCATCGCCCACACAGTGGTCGCGTGGCTTTGCGACACAAACTTTGCCAAAGAGTGGTAGCTGTGGAAATGAATATTTCTCGTGCAGGTTGCCGAATTTATGTCTACAGTAGGCTCAGCCCTGTCTAGGCTCTCCCATTATAGCCATTCATTAGTCTGGTTGTCCGATGAGAAATTTATGAAATATAGTTGCAATAAACACGTTAAGAATCCATACAACTGTAGCAGAGGAGGACTATTATTATGCTGTGCGGAACTGGGGGACAACCGATGACGGCACGGGTTAATGTTTGATTGACCAATCAGCAGAAAGGGGCGTTTCATTCCCACCCATATGTGGAGATCAAATATTCAAAATATTGAAGAAAAAACAATCAAAAACAAAAAAACAAACAATGGACGGAATATACCCTGATTCTGTCCAATACCAGTCTGTTTAAAAATTGCTACTACTAATTACGGAGAATAAAGCGGCAAATCCATTTACACTGAAATGACTTCCTTTTACACGGAAATGACTTCCGTTTATACTGAGAATCATGTATCATATACTATGTGTTTGTGCGCGGAGTGTGTGTGTGTGTGTGTGCATGTGCATTTCATGTAGCCTATATTTGTTTGAGCACTTATAGTATACATGTATGTGTGACTGTTTCATATATGTGCATGCAAGTGTTTCATGTATGTTTACCTGAGTGAAGTTTGATTTAAACCCTATACGGCGCCTCATAGTATAAACAAGTACACACACACACACACACACACACACTTCAGTGATCCTAATCATTTTTTAAAGGAACATATTGTCAACAAAAAGGCTTACACTTTTTTACACTACAACATTTTTTAAATGATTGATATTTTTCTTTATTTATTATTTATTTATATTTTTCTGTCATAAAAAAAATATTTTTTTGAAATTGTCAATAAAGCAACTTAATGTTTAATTCAATGTGTTACTTGCCATTTCTTTGTAATTATTCATGAAATGTAGGCCTGCTAGCAATTTCTGAATGAGTTTCAAAGTTTCAAAGAAAATCACTTTTTTTTCAGCGTGCACCACCAGAACATTTTTGATTTTGTACCGATATTGAGATACTGAGAGATTATGCAAGAATCTAATATTGGTTTTCTTTCTGAGTTATGATATCTGTTAATAAATTAAAACTATGGTTCCTTATCACTTGCTGTATACTGCACACAGAAGAATGTAATATTAAGTCTTACACAGCCCAAAGAAAGACGTGATGACAGTGAAGACTGGAGAGAACTGCAGTTGAACATGTCCAGGATGACCTGAAAGACTATGCAGAGTATTTAACACACACACACTATAACAGTTACATGTGAACAGACACAATGGAAACAAAACATCTCACAGTGAGACTGTACAGGGAAAGTGGAGAGAATGATGTAACTATAGGTCAAAGGCAATGCAAAGAAGGCCTCTTTCAATTTATGTGGAAACCTGACCAACAGCTTAATTACATTCAAGGAATAACACACAGAAATCTAAAGGCTTCATCATTACAGATGTATTCAAAATGAATTTATATACAAGTTTCAATAGAAACCTGTATGCGTTTCCTGCTTTTGTTGAAGATAAAAGAAAATATTATGAAGAATGTGGGTTATATGGTCTCCATTGACTTACACAGCATCCCCCCCCCCCATACAGGAAGTCATAGGGACCAGAAACTGTTTGCTTACCAACATTACCAACAACTCTCAAGGTAACTAGGAACAACTTGAGGGTGTGTAAATGATGACTCTTGCAAGTACATTTTAAATCATTATGTTTTAATAATATTTGTCATGCTTTTAAATGCACTTATTTTAATGTGTTGAACATGCTAAATGTCCTTGATTATAATTTTAACTGTAGTGTGTTATTCAATATTACATTAAAAGTTCATATATTTTAAATATATACATTGCAACTTGAAGTCCTACTTAAGGGGGTCAGAAAACACTCTTAAGTTCAACTAATAGCATTTAATATAAATTTAAACTACAATACGTTTTCATTTTATTCCAAATAATATGTAATTATTCTCCAAAAACATTACATTCAGTTCATATTTAAGTATATACAGTATACATTTTAATAATATGAGTATTATTTTTAAAGGTTTGCTTAAGTGTACTTCTTTTTCATATGGTTATGCAAAAGATTATTTTTTGGCTGAGATCCAGATCATTGTGAGCCTAACAGAAATTCAAATTATCAAGAGCTTGATTGCGATTCAAATATGTGTCTAACAAATATAGATTCAGCTTATTCTTGATAAATATGAATATCTCAAAGCATGTACTTCACCAGCATGCACTCATTACACAGCCTGACTAAATTAGACCTTTGCTTTATCTGATTACTGTCAGGCTAGTATAGCTGCACACTTCTCAGTATGAGGGATATGTAAATAAGTCCAGGCCTGCCTACGTAGTGATCCAATTGTGCAAAACAGGCTGCATATTAATAACGAGATGGCATGAGGGAAAAACAGGAGTTTCCCATCACAGCAGGGACTGACAGCAGGACCTCCTCAAGACAAGTGCTAACAAAGCTAGTTTGTGTAGAATAATCCCTAGTGAACGATGCTTAGTATCAGTCATAGTTGTTTTGAAGTGAAGCGGTGCATGAGGTCAAGGATTTGTTGACAGTTGAGCACTGGTCTGTCCATTCGAAATGTAGCTACTATGCAAAATAGCAATAATCCTGTATTTGAATTTACAGGAATATGTGTAACACATTTGCTTGCAAATACAAATGTAAATTTAGTATTGTAATTTTGCCATTTGCCTTTCCCTGTAACATTTATTTAAAACCTATAATTTTATAAGTTATAATTAGAATTGAATGGGACTCACAGCTGAACTAACATGTAGGCTATGTCTGAATAACAATGACTTATAATTTGATAAAGTGAAATAAAAATATTAATGACAGTTTTGCATAATTTAAAGTGCACTGAATCAGATTTAGTGTGTTTTAACAACTGCAAGGATCAAGTAACTTGACTAACATGACTATATCCTTATGTTTTATTGCTCTTATCAGCACTACAAACTTGTCAAACATTTCATATTGACTCACGCTGAAGGCCTGTCTAGATATGTAATCCTCCTAAAACATTCCTTTTACGATTTAGCATACTGAACCCACTTTGAAGTAAGCAAAACCCATGTTGTTTGTTATACATGCTCACTAAAACCTGTGAACGTGACACAAAAGCAGTAGAGATGGTCATTATTAATGATGAGAGATATGCTGATTATGCCCATGTTTGTAGCTTGAAAGCAGCTCCTTTTAAAACACATGTTTGAGGCATTATTTGATCTGAAGCCCGCAGCTGCGTTTTTAATATGATCTCTTTGTGTCCGGCCGCCTCTTATCAGACCCTTCATTGGTGCCCATGGCAACTAGGTTGAGAGACGGGACGCTGAAAGAGAGGGGGAGGTGGAGGTAGAAGACAAAAAAAGATGAAGTCTGTAAATGACAGCTCGCTGCCTAAAAACAAAGAACATAAGATAGTCTAAATGTAGGAAGCGTTGGCAATGCCAAGCTATTGTGTTTATTGTGCAAAGATTTATGCATGTTTGGATGAGTGCAATGATTTTTTTTCTGGGAACCGCTGCAGATAACAGAAAAGAGGAAATGAACATGATATAAGAGTAAACAATGGCAGACCCTAAAGGAATGTTAAAGCATCAGTCTGACACAAGACGGCAGGGAAAATTCCACGAACTGTGTTTCCTCCTCAATAAGGAAACGCAGGCACATTGCATTTATCTTATGACATAGCAATTCAGTGAATGTGTATAGGGCAGAACGATTATAATAATCTGTCAACTGTGAGGTCAGTGAGGGTCTGCAGTTACATAACGTATGGTGAAGTTGAGGAAAATCCAACTGAATCCAAATTTGACTTTTGACAAATACAGAAAGTCACATGGCAGAAGCCCCATGACATGAATCCTACAGTTGATTAGTTGTTGAGGAACAAGTAGTTTTGCTTGAGGGAGAAATAAAGTAGGCCTATATTAGCTCATAACTGTAACACAAATGTTTACACCATTTTTATTCATTTTAAAACAAAAGCAGTTCACAACTTGTCTTGTGTTATGACTAAAAATAGACTACATGTTCTATTTTGCTTACTGAAAAATTTCAGCTATCTTTGTAAAAGTAGCTAAGTGGGCAGTATATTAGTATTTGCATATTTGTAATTTGAATAACACTGATATTGGAAACAGCACCTCTCCGCATGTGTCCGGCACAGAAAATGTGCAAAGTCATGCTGCCATAGACAGATCTCTGTAATTTGGTCATTCCACGGAGCACTTACTCCTCGAGGCAGTGGATCTCGCAGAATATCGCGATATTTGAGCAGGACCTATTTAAACACAGAGCACTGCCGTGAGTTCACACTCATTGATTGACAGAGACACTCGGGTTACACTTGAAGGTAAGCAATAGTCTGTTAATTTTTCTCTTTACTCTTTCCACTGCGTTTCATGTGAAGTAACCGTACACGTTTTTCATGCTTTTGTTTATCATGGAAATTTCCATGTAATTTCGTGACTGTATTTGGTGGGAGAGTTTCGTTTTCAGTAATGCGATCTAATAGTTACATTTATGATGTGTCTTTACATAAGTTTGAATATTAATGCATTGTGAGCTGCTGCCTTGTAAACTTTTTTCTAAGGCACCTACCTGTTGCACTTCGATCAATGAAAAGTGCTTTCAATTTTAAATTTTATATATGTTTCTGATATGCAATAAGAACATCTGAGGTTTAAAACTGCGTTATATAAAATTATTATAATACTAAATTTGTATATACATGTAAATAAAATTACGTCAAAAAACTTTACTATTACGGAAGTTAGTAGTAACTACTTGGGTTGTAAATTAAGGAAACCTTGACATAACGAAATACAGAAAAGGACTTCCTGGGGACTAACTGTCATATTTTATTTATGTTCTATGTATAACAAAGAGTTAATCATAGATCAAAATATTTTTGCATATGGGTTTATTTTTTATACGTTTTTTTTTTCTTTCTGAAATGTGGTATTAACATTTTGTTTGTTTGTTTTTTCTACAAATGTATTTCCTATTATTTCTTTTTTATTGTTTTTGAAACACATTTTTCTTCTCTTGACCCCAGCAGAAAATGGCAGCTGGAAATGCACATATTGGCAAGCCTGCTCCAGACTTCACAGCCAAAGCTGTGATGCCAGATGGACAGTTTAAAGATCTCAGTTTGTCTGACTACAAAGGTATGACATTAATGTGGCAAAGAAGAGCTGTCAATACACTAACAGAATGCAATATGTGAGATATGAAGAACATTTAACTGTAAACAATATGCATTTGTTATTCGTTTAATAAGGAAGTATTGTCAGGAAACTCAAGGGTGTGACTGGATCACACAAATATTTTATTAGTGACTGATAGTACACATTGTGTACACCCTGTGCACTTGAGGCAAGTACTTTTCTCTTGTTTCTAGGGAAGTATGTTGTGTTGTTCTTCTATCCATTGGATTTCACCTTTGTGTGCCCGACTGAGATCATCGCCTTCAGTGATGCTGTCGAGGAGTTCAGGAAAATCAACTGTGAGGTCATTGGTGCCTCTGTTGATTCCCACTTCTGTCATCTTGCCTGGTGAGCGATAAAGATGAAGAAAAAACATGGCAAACTAAAGGGCTCATATCATACTTGCACGTTTGCTGTTGCACGTTTAAGAAACACCCACTTTCATAATTTGCTTGTCTCACATCGGCTAGCGGGTCTGATGTCATGTTAAATGTTTATATTTGTTGTTCACTTTTTTTTAACATAAGGTTTGACAGCCTTTCCCTCCTTTATCTCGTCTAATGTCATTGGTTCTTCTTGTGGTTAAGAACCGTAACATAACTGACATGTCTGGTGTGACACGACTAAAACTGTGTCAATTACCTCAGTTACAAACTTGCAACACATCCCAGAGGCTAGCAGTGGTTTTGATTCACCCCAACGATTTTTGATTCAGTTCTAAAAATACAGATTTAAAAAGGAAGGCAGTTAAATGATTATAATTACTTAACTGAACAAGATGTAAGTGAATACCACCTTTAAAGGTGACAACAAAGTACATTAATTTTAGACCAACCACAGACCTAATATAAAATTAAAATAGTGTACATTCTGCTTCGTTTATTCTAATATTTCATTATAAAGGTGTTCATGATGCAGGGTGAGTTCATGATGACAGAACAAGGCTTGTCTTCTATAAAATTCGAATTTAGAAAATTAGTCAGAAATCAGCTTTCAGAATTAACTCCATCTGTACTAAAACCTGGGAGTCCAGGCCAAGATTTTGATCACTCAGTATGGAGCCCTGGACCACAAAACCAGTCTTAAGTGTCAATTTTTCAAAATTGAGATTTATACATCATCTGAAAGCTGAATAAATAAGCTTTCCATTGATGTATGGTTTGTTAGGAAACCATCGCCTTTAAAGTTGTCCAAATGAAGTTCTTAGCAATGCATATTACTAATCAAAAATTAAGTTTTGATATATTTACGGTAAGAAATTTACAAAATATCTTCATGGAACATGCTCTTTACTTAATGTACTAATGATTTTTGGCATAAAAGAAAAATCGATAATTTTGACCCATACAATGTGTTTCTGGCTATTGCTACAAATATACCCCGGTGACTAAAGACTGGTTTTGTGGTCCAGGGTCACATAAGCGTCATTTAAATGTAAACATGCAAGGTCATGTTCAGAAGCTTAGTTTTAATAAATAACGGGGGTTTTTTTGGACTGTGGAGGATGTGATTCCTCATTATATGAAACCCCTACCTTGTGTTCTTTATATTGACAGTCATTCTGTGCCTAAAAACAACCTTGTCTTTAGTCATTTTATAGTGCTATAGACAGCGTCGCTCCATATTATTGAACTTACTAATGAATGACAATGTTTTATCTGTGTGATGATTACAGGATAAACACACCTCGGAAACAAGGCGGTTTAGGGCATATGAAAGTCCCTCTGGTGGCAGATTCCCTCCGCTCCATATCTCGAGACTATGGGGTACTGAAGGAAGATGAGGGTATTGCATACAGGTATGAGAGGACTACTTAAATCCAATGGAATATTTTGAAAAGTACCATATATATTGTCGATGAAAGGTTTTGTGTCAGTATTGATTTATTATTATTTTTGTAGGGAAGAAACAAATACTCTAATCCAGCATTTAATTGATCAGGATGCATTTAATTTGATCAAAAGTGACATTTAAGACTTTTAGTATTACAGAAGATTTCTGTTTCAAATACATGCTGTTCTTTTGAATTATCGCGGTTTGCGCAAAAGTATTAAGTAGCACAACAGGGACAATAAAAAGAAATGTTTCTTGAGCTGCAAATCAGCATATTAGAGTGATTTCCGAAGAATCATGTGACACTGAAGACTGGAGTAATGATGCTGGAAATTCAGCTTTGCATCACAGGAATAAATTACATTTTAAAAATATTAAAATAGAAAACTGCTATTTTAAATTGTAAAAATATTTTACAATATAACAGTTTTTACTGTATTTTTTTTTTAATCAAATAAATGCAGCCTTGGTGACCATAAGAAACATCTTATAAGAAAACCTTACCAACCACAAACCTTTGAACAATAGTGTATTTTTCTGCTATGTTGTAGTAATGGTATTTGGCACACAAGATTAGAATAAAACAATTCAGGTGTCTCTTTTATTTTACTATTCTTTCTTTCCTAACTTAGAGGACTTTTCATCATTGATGGTAAGGGCATTCTGAGGCAGATAACCATCAATGATCTGCCAGTGGGCCGCTCCATCGATGAAACCCTGCGCTTGGTGCAGGCCTTTCAGTTCACCGACAAACATGGAGAAGGTACAGCGTATTTTCTTGTCTTTTTACTGGCAGTACTTCATACAGTGCAGTGTGTTCCATGTAATATCAAAGAGGTAGAAAGAAATGGGTTTCAATGTCAGCTCATTTTTAAAAATAACTTTTAACAACAGTAATATTAAATATAAATTTGTCTTTTGTTGTTGCTTATTTTCCCTAGTTTGCCCAGCCGGATGGAAGCCCGGAAAAGACACAATTAAGCCCGACGTCCAGCAGAGCAAAGACTACTTCTCCAAACAACAGTAAAAAACACACTAGACTGTGCAGCATAGTGTAATGGGCTTGTACAAGCACTGTCAACATGAAGTACTGCTACTAGTTAGCCTAGCACATCCATGTAGGAGTGGTATTGAAACTACCTGAAATGTATTGTTGTAATATTTGAGTTAGTATGTATAGTGTGTCTTTCGGACCTTCTTGTTGTGAAAAGAGATAGTTATACAGTGGGGACCAGCTTATTGTATTGTCACAAATCTCTGTATTTCAATAAAACCATTTTTTTTAACAATTAACTGTTTTTTAATAGTAATAATACACACACACACACACACACACACACACACATACATATATATATATATATATATATATATATATAATTA